>OY282560.1:245809588-245893554 GCA_958295665.1 Tipula vernalis | reverse complement strand
ACCGATTCGTCTATTTTTATTATAGACAATTTTAATGAAATTATTTAGTAATTTTTCTGAATTAATATTTTATTCTATTACTTATTTTTTAGACAATGACCTATTATATTTGTTTGAAATGAAAGGAAATGCCATTTTTAATAAAATTAATATTAATGTTAATGAAATGTTTTCGTTTGTTTTGTTTCGATTTTAGAGTAATTTCTTTTTGGCAAATTATTCTTCAGGAATTATGAGGCATTTTGATCGCGCGCGCTACAGTGGTTCACCTGCAGGAATTACTGTTGATATGTTCCTATTTCAATTGGATTCCGTCGTTGCTTCCATTAAAATATCACCTGAAATTCTACTGCTCTTCTTTTGAAGGATGTGGCGCTGCAGTGGTATTGGACGTATCGTCATCACAATCATTTAGCATCATGGGATCATCTGCGTTGAGCGTTTCTTGAACGTTTTAAAGACCGGTGAACCCCCTATGAGATACGCCGCATGGTGGAGCCCCGGAAACAATTGGCGAATGAATCTTTCCTTGATTACTATCACCGCATATGGAGCTTGTGCCTGCAGTGCCACACCCCTTATAGGGATGATGAATTTATCCAACTCCTGATCAATAACATGAAACCTGTATTACAATACTATCTAACGGATCGGCACTTCGCACACATAAATGAATTGATCAAGAGTTGTACGGCTTGGGAGAACTCTTTAAAGCGACTTCGCGCTCCTACCGATTACTCTGTTTATCCTCGTCGTACCATAAACGATCTGGAAATCATTTCTACTGATGAAATGGTATTGCCAAGTGAACAGCAGGGGTTACCTTCTATTGCTTTATCCGCAGGTACGACTCTAGCAGCTTATCGCACTCCAATGGGAGACTCTGTTACTACGTTAAAACCTGTTATCCTGTAAAAGAGCCCTAATCAAACTAATTCATATCGTGGCAATGGTATGGGCAACCACCCTATTTGCTTTAATTGTTTAGATGGGTTTAGGTTTTTTTTGTTATAGCTGTGGATTGAAGGGCACCATTACCACCAAATGTAGCTGGCACCATTACCACCAAATGTATGCTCGGGAAATCAAACCAGTGGATCATGGAGATCGGGGATCCAGAGGCCACAGAGCAGTTCAACCCTTCTTTTTAAGAGGAAAGATGCTGGCAGCAACACCGACCAATAAATTCTTCAGTGGAAATCGATACCAGACGTGTGAAAACAGACGAACCCGTGATAGCTCTCGTTGAGTCTTTTGATTCCGAATCATCGTCTGGATCGGCGACGCCTGGTTTCAATCAAATGGTATCTGACTCTCCACTGACTTCTTCTAATCCTTCACATTATTGCTTTTCTGTCCTCGACACTTTTCGAAAGTTCAACCCGCTTCGTCTGCTACGTTCAAAAAAATATTGGGAGAAACGTCGGGTCATGAGATCCTTCGTTGTCTCTTCAGTACTCGGTTCTGAAACGAGTGATAAAACGGCCTTATGCCAATATCCTTGTTAATGATGTTCTTTACCGAGGTCTGTTAGACAGTGGAGCGAGTGTCAGCGTTTTGGGTTGTGGTTCCAAAAAGTTGTTGAGTGACACCAATTCTAAATTCCATAAATTTCCTTCAAACTGCCAGTGGTCAAAAACAGCCCATTATTGGTTACTTAAATGCTCAAGTTCAGTTTAATTCTCAATGTCATAATATGCGTTTCTATTTAGTGCCTTCGTTAGAACAAACGTTATACCTGGGAATTGATTTTTGGAATCAATTTGGAATTTCACCACAAATATCTTCCTTAAGTGATGTAACCGATTCTTTGGATTTACCTGTCTCTCCGAAATTTCATCTGCTTTCTCCAGAAGATGACAACAAGCTCTCTAATATAGTGAATAAATTTCCGTCCAATGTTAAATTAGGTCTTGGAAGAACCACATTAGTATCTCACGTTATTGATGTCGGTCAAGCCAAGCCTGTTAAACAACGCTTTTATTCGGTTTCGCCTATAAAACAAAAATTGATATGCTAGATCGCATGTTATCTTTGGACTTGATTGAGGAGAGTCATAGTTCATGGTGCTCACCTATTACCATGGTGCAAAAGGCTAATGGTCAAGTGCGCTTGTGTTTGGATGCCCGTGAGGTAAACAAGGTGACGGTCGGAGATGCGTATTCGCTTCCTTTTATTAATGGATTGTTGGGTCGATTGGATCAAACTCGTTATATTTCGTCAATCGACTTAAAAGATGCCTTCTGGCAGATACTGCTTGACACACAATCCAGAGATAAGACGGCGTTTACTGCTCCTGGTCGTTCCTTGTATCACTTCAAGGTCATGCCATTTGGGTTGTGTAATGCTCCCCAAACACTATGCCGCCTGATACACAGTGTAATACCATACCAACTTCATGACAAAGTCTTTGTCTACCTCGGCGACCTATTGGTTACTTCTTCTACTTTGTCGGAATATTTTGAACTTTTGGAGATGGTTGCTCATTTGCTTCGTAATGCAGGATTAACTATAAATGTGGAAAAAAGCCAGTTTGCGGTAAAAGAGGTTAAATATTTGGGATATTTAGTGGGTGAGGCTTGTCTTCGCACGAATCCTGAAAAATGTAAATCGATTAGTGAATTTCCAAGACCCAAAACAACTAAACAGATACGTAGCTTCTTGGGATTATGTGGGTGGTATCGACGATTTATAAAAAACTTCGCTTCTTTAGCTGCTCCACTATCTAACTTATACCACGTTTACATTATACGTACCTAATATGTATGTATTTTTTTGCTATTTAATTATTTTTCCGCTGTAGTTCACATTAGCTTTGCGATTTGTAGTGTGAACGCATACTATAAAAGTTTGTTGTTTTGACAGATAGATTTCTGTATTCAATTCAGTTTATATTTTGTGAATTTCTTCTCAAACTCTTTTAGATTTGTCGGCAAATTATTTGATTAACACCCGAAATTGTAGTTTAACAAAAAAACCGTATAAATTTTTGTTTTCACAACAAATATACGAATGACATTAACATATAGTTATTAGTTAGAGTTCACATTACAACGTAATATACTGATACTTTTTTGATACATACTTTACCGAAATATCAAAAAAGTATGTGATAAAATATTTAAATATTTAAATTTGAGTTCACATGACGATACTTTTTTGCTACATACTTTTATTCTACTAATGTAAACGTGGTATTAATGGGGAAGAAAGCAAAATCTAAATGGAATCTTCACCCTGAGGAATCTTTTCAAGCTCTTAAGTTGGCTTTATCTTCTGCTTCTGTTTTGGCGAATCCTGATTATGGGCGCCCGTTTTATATTCAGTGTGACGCAAGTGCTATTGGTGTGGGTAGTATTTTATTTCAGCTAGACTCGGATGGCGCTGAACACCCCATTGAATTTTTTTCACACAAACTAAATGCTGCTCAACTCAATTATTCTGTAACCGAGCTTGAGTGTTATACCGCAGTAATTAGTGTGCAAAAGTTTCGGCCCTATATCGAGGGATACCCGTTCACGATTTATATCGATCACGCTAGTCTCCGGTGGTTGATGCCCCAAAAAGATTTAGCAGGTAGACTCGCCCGCTGGAGTTTAAAACTACAAGCGTACAAGTTTGATATCGGTTATCGTAAAGGATCGGTGAATGTTGTGCCTGATGCCCTCTCAAGAGCTTTTTATATTGACGCAACAGATGATCTAAATCCTGAACAAAGTACTGTGATTAATAATTCTTGTTAATGCGACATCTATGCAGGGAAATGTGTCAAGCCTTAATACGTCCAGTGACAGTTCGGTTCTACAGATTGATCTCAATTCGTCAGCTTTTCAGGATGATGAATATCTTCAACAAATCAATCGAGTACAACAACTGAAAGATTGCGAACATAACTTTAAAATATGCGACAATAAACTCTTGATTTTATCGTCTTATGCCTCGCGCTATACAGCGACTGATCTGTCTGAATGGAAGTTAGTAGTTCCACTATACTTGACTACCAAATTAATTGAGCTGGAACATTCCCTTCCTACTTCCGCGCATACGGGTATTGCAAAAACGTTAGAAAAAATTCAACGGCAATTTTTCTGGTCTGGTATGGATAAACAAACTAAACTTTTATCTCTAATTGTCTTCATTGCAAGATGACTAATTCTGTTAACAGTAGTACCCAACCTCATATGGGTTCTCAAACGGTGTTACCAGACCTTTTGAAAAATTGTTCGTTGAATTTTTGGGACCATATCCACGCTCAAAAAAGGGCAATACTTGTATCGCAATCACTAGATTGTGAATAAAACAAAACACTTCAATTTTTATTTAAACAAAAACATTTGAATTTATTTATTGAACATCAAAAGTTCACTTATAATTTTTATATCGCACTATTTCACTTTTTAATCATTCTATTTAATCTTTACATTGTCGCTTTCAAAATACTAATCATCCAATTAGATCTCGTTCGCTTTTTTATACTCAACCCAAATCTTCTAGAAAGTACATGCTCTTTTCAGTGAAAATGATCTAGAAAAATTTAGATCTGTTTTATCATGGAAAATTTCATTTTACTACAGTAAACTTTGGTGTCAACCCTTGGTGTCACCATAACTATACCCCTGACCTAAACCTGTCCATCCCGAACAGGAGCCAAATCACCTCTTCTGTAAAGGGCCAACCTCTTCAAATGTACCACTTTCCGTTTACCTCTTTGTCCTGTAGGGCGCCGTCCATTTAAGCTGCAGGCCGGTTCCATATTAATCGCGTATCCGGAAATCTTAAGTTGTTGGCTTGTTTGCCATAACAAGCCCTCATCCAGCCACCTGACACTCGTATTTCTTCGCACAACCCAACACTTTTAATCCAGTGACCGTTTTACCTGATTTTCGTTGGTGTTCTCTCCAATTGCTCCCAACTTCGGTGGCAACTCTTTTTTTCGATGGCTGATTGTTACTCGCTTTCTCTCTCATCCGCACCATTGAATTTAAGTGGCAGCTCGGTGTTATCGCTATTCAATATTCCACGTCCAAAATCCAACACAAAACCATTCACTCTCATGAAGTCCATTCCCAGCATGACTTCGCCCATAATCCCTGCGACCAGAACTTCGTGTTAGAAGGAACTTTTCCGATCCTTATGCTCACGATCATTTTCCCTTTTATCATTGCACTATCTCCATTTGCCATCCATAATTTTAACCCGTCAGCCAGCTGCACAGCTTCTCCGATCAAGTGTCTCCGGACAATCGAGTGACTTCCTACAGTATCCAGCGTAATGCTACACTTTCTCGCATCAACATCGGCCTTGATTGTTACGCTGCTATCGCCAAGTGCTACATTCGTAACAGGGTTGCTACGAGGCAACCATTTCAAACCTCTTTCAAACTGACTCGCAATCTTTCCACCTTTCCGATTGTTGTCGTTCATCCATCCGATACCCGCTCTCCTCTGGATGCTCTTTCTATAAAAATGGCCGGTCCTTGTCGTTTCTCTCTCTTGCTTTCCAACAATCTCGTGAGATGTGGCCAATCTTGTTACATACCCAACATCTGAGCTTGCTGCTTCTACCTATCAATTTTTGTCTGTAATTCCGTCTGCAATTTCTTTATTTCACCATAAATATTTGTAGATAGTGTATATTTTTGAATCAATTGAATCAACACTTTTTTATTGATTCGAACCGCCAACTTCGACAAGTCAAACTTCCACCACTTCTTAGTCCTTATAAAATATTAGAATGTCGTAGTAAGGAGTAAAAGCACAAACGTAATATATCCGAATTACTGGGAGGAAAGGTTTGGTCGAATACAGTGGCTCCATTTTTCATATTAGTTTATTTTTTGTAATCTAATCGAGGATTGGGTTCCTCCTTCCTTCATTTCAAAAACATTTTCATTACTACCATCTATTTATACAAAGCGGAAACACCGTCAAAAACTTGCTTAATAGCTGATTTACATGATTTTAATATGTTCCGAAGATTGTAAGAGAATTCAATCCAGTTTCGAACTGATGAGCTTATGATTGTGAAAAAATCAAACTTCTCATCAGGCCGCGGCGACTGGACTGATTATACCACAATTTACATTCTATATACACAGAATGTGCTGTGCGTTAAGTACTAGCGAATCGTACTAATACAGATGAATTCTCCTACAATTTTTCTTCTTCACAATATTAAACACAGCTCTATTTCTGTGTACGCTAATTTTTACTTTTTATTAATTTTTTGTTGAATATTTATTAATTCATGTAATATCTAATATGCTACCGGTGATTAGACCATTTTAAGTGTGTTTCGATTAACACGAGAAGAATATTAGTATTTACGAACAGTAATTCAACAAAACCGACTAATAGACAGAATTCTATTTATTTAATTATATGATGAGATTGTAGTGAACGTTTTCACTCTCTTGATGAGAAGTTTGATGTTTTCATAATCATAAGCTCATCAGTTCGAAACTGGATTGAATTCTCTTACAATCTTCGGAACATATTAAAATCATATAATTAAATAAATAGAATTCTGTCTATTAGTCGGTTTCGTTGAATTACTGTTCGTAAATACTAATATACTTCTCGTGTTAATCGAAACACACTTAAAATAGTCTAATCACCGGTAGCATATTAGATATTACATGAATTAATAAATATTCAACAAAAAATTAATAAAAAGCTGATTAACATTCAATGATATTCGACGTCCGCAAAAAAATTGAAACAAAACATTGGAAAAAGTACCGAAACCCGAGAAACAAACCCAAAAGTCGCCGTCTACTAATTTTTGCAGATGTCGAGTTTCATCTTTTTTCTGTAAAATCGTCAATGCGTGAATAAATAACTATAATCCCAAAATAGTATTTCCGCTGATAGGTTGTTTTTACTTATTCAAGAAAATTTGAGCATATCCCAAGTAACATTTCATAGTTTCTTAATCGTTGCGAAACCGTTTCGCAACTATAGTTGTCGTGATCAAGAGGTTGCTAATTAGTTGTATCAACGTAGCTATACCTTGCAGGATACGTTTCTGCAACTGTATATGCCCAGTTATTCCGCAACTTAAGTTCTCGACGAGTTTGATAATAACGTTGCGATTTCGTTTAGTTAAAACTTAGTAAGAACGTTGCGCTTAGACTTTGTATAACGTTACATTCTAACGCTGTATACACGTTACGTTGTAAAGTTATATTAACGTTACGTTGTAGCATTACGTTGTAACGCTATATAAACGTTACAACACAACGTCTCTTTCTCGTTACTTCTCAACTTTGTAGGGTTAACTCACACCAATTATGAATAAGTTATTATAAATATATTTTATAAACAAGACTTATTTACTAAATTGGCCTCCATATAAATTATCCTGATGCTTCTCGTCAAATAAAAAAGGGAGATCTAAAATCACTTCAAAATTCGAAGAAAATCAAAAAATACGAAAGTAATATACTTAATATGTAGGTAAACTCGCAAATTCAATTTTTTTTTAAAAAATGTCACGCTTAAATTTAATTTAATTTGATTGAAAACATCGATTAGAGTATTTTCTTGGTAGTTCCAACAAAAAAATGAAACTTGTTACAACAACAATCAAACGTAACTTTCATATCTAACGAAAGAGAAGATAATTGTGAATCGGTGGCCGATTTTTCCGAGGGAAATTTTTGGAAGAAATTAGTCTTTGCATATAAACAATAAGGAGAGTGAAATTTTTGTTATTGCCCCCTTGTTTTTAGGCTTAGAATTTACATTTCTCTCCGACGATAAGTGTTTTTTTAAATAACATTGAATATCTTAGCAGCTTCTTAATTTCCAATAAATTATAATTTAATTGAAGTTTTACATAAAAACAATTTGTTTAATTCAAATATACATTTTGTTGGTCAAATTAATTCAAATTGAAAACGGATTACGAGCATAATGCCGCGTACTACAAATTATTAATTATTATTATTTAGGTCATTTTCTTCAGTGACATCACTCGGATGCTCATGGTCGGAACTTTCAATATGTCTGAAAAAAGGAATAAAAAGAACGCTGTATGATCTACGAGTAGGTACTTTTATAAAAAAGTGCATTTCTAACTAGTAAATTATTAAATATAATATAAAAATCGAACATACCTTGAACATCTGCCTAGTCTCGTTTTTGCGTGTTTTAGATGCTCTTTAAAAAAATTCGCGTTGTCACAAGCCGTAAATTTACTGAACAGTTTACGAACTGTGTTTGCTAACAACTCATTTATTTCAATAAATGAACTGACATTTTTTTTTTCTGTACCACCCCAGGAATAATCCACTAAAACCTCATCTGTAAATAGAAACTTGGCGATAGTTCTTGCTGTTTTAATACCGTCTGTTCCTCCGAACTTAGACAACTTTTGCGCCTATAAAAATTCAAACAAATTTTATCCAATTAGTGATTTTGAGCAGTTCTATTTTAGAAATTTTAATTTTGATTTAAAACGTCACTGACCAAACTTGATTTGTAGCCGGCATCAGATCATAGTTTTTTTTCTAAATTTTCGAGTTCTCCGCTAATTTTAATAGGAAATTCTTTGAAAAGATAGTCGTCAGTTTCTTTATTTTCCTTTGGAACAATCTTCGTTAAAATTAAATTTAAGAGAACTTCCATTTTTGCGTCGTGTTTCTGCAATTCTGCTTTAAGCTCCTTTACTTCGTTTCGTAGACTTTCAATTTCCAAATTTCCTACTGCAAATAGAAATTAATTATCTTACAAAATGTGTTTGGAAAACGGGGAATGATGTTTTTTTTTTCACAAGAGAGCCAAGCCTAACTTGTTTATAAAATATATACCTAAAGAAGAGCTCAACGGCAAATTCTGGATTGTGTTTTCTGGTAAAACAATATTTTCTGCGACGCAAGAAGAAGTGAAACCTGAAAATAATGAGAATGGTAAATTGTTTATAGAACTATAATTTTAAAATAACGTGGCCGGTTTCACCAAAAATAGCTAACAATCAGGAAAATAATATTTCCTATCTGTTTTCTTTTATGAAAGAGCGGTTTCTTTCTAATAATATTTGACTGACCAATTTTGTTCAATTAAATGTGTAAGTGAAGGACAAAAATGTTAAAGTCCCAATAGATGCACAATAATTTTATCAATTATATTGTTCAATACTATGCATTGTTAATTTTGTTGAGCGTTTAGAGCTATTATTGACTACATTGCGCAATGATTTATAAAGCTTTTGCTTGTTTAAATTTCTTTACCATTAAAAATTCTATTATCTATACAGGCAAATTTAGTTGGAGCTGATTTTATTTTTAAAACGACAGCGCTGAGTGAATCGATAGAAAATTTCCCGTAAAACAACTTTGCCATTTTGTATTTTTTCCTAAAAGGCAAAATAACCTAGTTGTTTGGGGAAACGTGACCGCAATCCCTAAACACGGATGAAAAACTCCATTTTTCAACCCTTTCACACTAGCCCGACCTCGAGACTCATCGGATTCTTAATTCACATGAAAAAGAACATCAATCAAAAAAAGCTTTTGACCAATTTGACTATCTCTTTTACTCAAATTTCTTGTTTAAAAAAATGAGATATATAACCAACTCATCGTGAAACCCTCATTTTTCGACCCTTTCCTTGGCAAATTTATTTTCTTTATAAACCCTAAAGGCATTGCCACGTGCAAACCGGAAAATGAGAATTTAAAACCGTCAAATCCAATATTAGGCTAAGTTGCTTCACGTTGCATAATGAAAATTATAAGCAAATGTTCAAATCTATAAGTTCCACCTTATTCTAAGAAAATTTTATTAAAAATGATTTAATTTCATTCAAAAACCCCCAGTTTTGTGTTTTACCGGCCGTCAAGCAAAAGTTCGTCCGTCAAAATACCAAATTGGAGTTTTTTGAATGAAATTAAATCAATTTTAATAAAAATTTTCACGAATAAGGTAGAACTTATAGATTCGAGCTGTTTCTTAATAATTGTGATATTGAAAATCAACCAATTTTGTCAATAATTGAGTTTGACGGTTTGAAATGTCTGTTTGCCGTTTGTGCATGGGGTAATGCCGTAACTCTGCTGGACTACTAAGAGGGCTTTTAGTATGTAGGTAAAAACCCACTAAAATGAGCTTGTTTGAATTTTTATTGTGAAACAAACCGCTAATTAATTAAAGAAAATAGAGAGGAAATATTATTCAACTGGCGATTAGCTATTATAAAGTAGTATAGGAAAAACCATTACATTTTTTTTATGTAAAATAGAAATCTTTAAGGCATTGCCCCATGCAAAACGGAAAACCGGCATTTAAAACCGTCAAACTCAATTTTTGGCTAAGTTGCTTCACTTTGCAATATGAAAATTATAAACAAATAGTTCTAATCTATAAGTTCTATCATATCCGTAAAAATTTTAGTTAAAATTGATATAATTTCATTCAAAAAGAACCAATTTTATGTTTTGCCGGCCGTCAAGCAAAAATCCGTCCGTCAAAATATAAAATTGGAGTTTTTTGAATGAAATTAAATCAATTTGAATACAATTTTTTACGAATAAGGTAGGGTAGAACTTATAGATTCGAACTATTTTTTAATAATTTTCGTATTGAAAAACAAACAATTTTGTCAATAATTGGATTTGACGGTTTGAAATGCCGGTTTGTTGTTTGTGCATGGTGTAATGCCTTTAAAATAAACAAAAAAGGAATAAGCTATTTGCTGTGAAATAATGAAAAAGTCAAATTTTTTATAAAATATTTACCTGAAGATGAGATCAATGGCAAATTCTGGCTTGTGTTGTCTGGTAAATTACTATTTTCTTCAATGAAGGGAGAAAACACAATAGCTACGAAATAACGAAAATGGAAAATTGTTTATGTAAAGGTAATTTTAAAATAACAGTCCAATTTCGAATTCCAGATGAAGCCAAAATTTTGATCTGTAGAAGTTTTTAAACTTACCTTCGTTATTAATCGAATTCATCAAATCATTAAAATTAACTGTGCTTAGTGTAATAGCTTTGCTGATTATATTCGTTTGTGGTGGCAATTGTACTATTTCATCTGCTTCGGAACTCGACATAAATTCGGACATTTGTTCTTTTTCGACAGCTTCTTCCCAATCAGCTTAAATATTAAAAGTAAATATAAATATAAATTAATTAAATTATAAAAACTTAAAATAAAATTCTCAATAATCTTAAAATTTGAATACATTGTATGAACATCAGTTAAAAAAAAACAAATAAATGTGTACATCACACCAGAAATCCCATTTTAGAAAACCCAAGATTTCTATATATAATTCGAACCATTGGGATTGTGCAATTTTGTGCCTGTAATTAGAAAATTTGTGCATAGCGTACTTTAGGAAATAGGATGGGATTTCTCACGTGATTATCACACCAGAAATCCCATATATTCCGTTTATATAATAAAACATATGAAAATAGTTTATATTGGCCAGAATCGGCCATAGAACATCCACAATTGATCAAAATCGTGATTTTTCGAACAGGTTATATGGGCGATTTCCAGAAATCCCACCTTTTATTAACATTCGAATTAAAACAAAGTGTGGTTAGTATGCTGGCCAAGTTTCACGTTTGTGCATATCACACTTTAGCCAGAATCGGCCATAGAACATCCACAATTGATCAAAATCGTGATTTTTCGAAGAGGTTATATGGGCGATTTCCAGAAATCCCACCTTTTATTAACATTCGAATTAAAACAAAGTGTGGTTAGTATTCTGGTCAAGTTTCACGTTTGTGCATATCACACTTTAGCCAGAATCGGCCATAGAACATCCACAATTGATCAAAATCGTGATTTTTCGAAGAGGTTATATGGGCGATTTCCGGAAATCCCACCTTTTATTAACATTCGAATTAAAACAAAGTGTGGTTAGTATTCTGGCCAAGTTTCACGTTTGTGCATATCACACTTTAGCCAGAATCGGCCATAGAACATCCACAATTGATCAAAATCGTGATTTTTCGAAGAGGTTATATGGGCGATTTCCAGAAATCCCACCTTTTATTAACATTCGAATTAAAACAAAGTGTGGTTAGTATTCTGGCCAAGTTTCACGTTTGTCCATATCACACTTTAGCCAAAATCGGCCATAGAACATCCACAATTGATCAAAATCGTGATTTTTCGAAGAGGTTATATGGGCGATTTCCAGAAATCCCACCTTTAATTAACATTCGAATTAAAACAAAGTGTGGTTAGTATGCTGGCCAAGTTTCACGTTTGTGCATATCACACTTTAGCCAGAATCGGCCATAGAACATCCACAATTGATCAAAATCGTGATTTTTCGAAGAGGTTATATGGGCGATTTCCAGAAATCCCACCTTTTATTAACATTCGAATTAAAACAAAGTGTGGTTAGTATGCTGGCCAAGTTTCACGTTTGTGCATATCACACTTTAGCCAGAATCGGCCATAGAACATCCACAATTGATCAAAATCGTGATTTTTCGAAGAGGTTATATGGGCGATTTCCAGAAATCCCACCTTTTATTAACATTCGAATTAAAACAAAGTGTGGTTAGTATTCTGGCCAAGTTTCACGTTTGTGCATATCACACTTTAGCCAGAATCGGCCATAGAACATCCACAATTGATCAAAATCGTGATTTTTCGAAGAGGTTATATGGGCGATTTCCAGAAATCCCACCTTTTATTAACATTCGAATTAAAACAAAGTGTGGTTAGTATTCTGGCCAAGTTTCACGTTTGTGCATATTACAATTTAGCCAGAAGCTTAGAACATCCACAATTGATCAAAATCGTGATTTTTCGAAGAGGTTATATGGGCGATTTCCGGAAATCCCACCTTTAATTAACATTCGAATTAAAACAAAATGTGGTTAGTATTCTGGCCAAGTTTCACGTTTATGCATAACACACTTTAGCCAGAATCGGCCATAGAACATCCACAATTGATCAAAATCGTGATTTTTCGAAGAGGTTATATGGGCGATTTCCAGAAATCCCACCTTTTATTAAAATTCGAATTAAAACTAAGTGTGGTTAGTATGCTGGCCAAGTTTCACGTTTGTGCATATCACACTTTAGCCAGAATCGGCCATAGAACATCCACAATTGATCAAAATCGTTATTTTTCGAAGAGGTTATATGGGCGATTTCCGGAAATCCCACCTTTTATTAACATTCGAATTAAAACAAAGTGTGGTTAGTATTCTGGCCAAGTTTCACGTTTGTGCATATCACACTTTAGCCAGAATCGGCCATAGAACATCCACAATTGATCAAAATCGTGATTTTTCGAAGAGGTTATATGGGCGATTTCCAGAAATCCCACCTTTTATTAACATTCGAATTAGAACAAAGTGTGGTTAGTATTCTGGCCAAGTTTCACGTTTGTGCATATCACACTTTAGCCAAAATCGGCCATAGAACATCCACAATTGATCAAAATCGTGATTTTTCGAAGAGGTTATATGGGCGATTTCCAGAAATCCCACCTTTTATTAACATTCGAATTAAAACAAAGTGTGGTTAGTATTCTGGTCAAGTTTCACGTTTGTGCATATCACACTTTAGCCAGAATCGGCCATAGAACATCCACAATTGATCAAAATCGTGATTTTTCGAAGAGGTTATATGGGAGATTTCCGGAAATCCCACCTTTTATTAACATTCGAATTAAAACAAAGTGTGGTTAGTATTCTGGCCAAGTTTCACGTTTGTGCATATCACACTTTAGCCAGAATCGGCCATAGAACATCCACAATTGATCAAAATCGCGATTTTTCGAAGAGGTTATATGGGCGATTTCCAGAAATCCCACCTTTTATTAACATTCGAATTAAAACAAAGTGTGGTTAGTATTCTGGCCAAGTTTCACGTTTGTGCATATCACACTTTAGCCAGAATCGGCCATAGAACATCCACAATTGATCAAAATCGTGATTTTTCGAAGAGGTTATATGGGCGATTTCCAGAAATCCCACCTTTAATTAACATTCGAATTAAAACAAAGTGTGGTTAGTATGCTGGCCAAGTTTCACGTTTGTGCATATCACACTTTAGCCAGAATCGGCCATAGAACATCCACAATTGATCAAAATCGTGATTTTTCGAAGAGGTTATATGGGCGATTTTCAGAAATCCCACCTTTTATTAACATTCGAATTAAAACAAAGTGTGGTTAGTATTCTGGCCAAGTTTCACGTTTGTGCATATCACACTTTAGCCAGAATCGGCCATAGAACATCCACAATTGATCAAAATCGTGATTTTTCGAAGAGGTTATATGGGAGATTTCCGGAAATCCCACCTTTTATTAACATTCGAATTAAAACAAAGTGTGGTTATTATTGTGAAACTTGGCCAGAATACTAACCACACTTTGTTTTAATTCGAATGTTAATAAAAGGTGGGATTTCTGGAAATCGTTCATATAACCTCTTCGAAAAATCACGATTTTGATCAATTGTGGATGTTCTATGGCCGATTCTGGCTAAAGTGTGATATGCACAAACGTGAAACTTGGCCAGAATACTAACCACACTTTGTTTTAATTCGAATGTTAATAAAAGGTGGGATTTCTGGAAATCGCCCATATAACCTCTTCGAAAAATCACGATTTTGATCAATTGTGGATGTTCTAAACTTCTGGCTAAATTGTAATATGCACAAACGTGAAACTTGGCCAGAATACTAACCACACTTTGTTTTAATTCGAATGTTAATAAAAGGTGGGATTTCTGGAAATCGCCCATATAATCTCTTCGAAAAATCACGATTTTGATCAATTGTGGATGTTCTATGGCCGATTCTGGCTAAAGTGTGATATGCACAAACGTGAAACTTGGCCAGAATACTAACCACACTTTGTTTTAATTCGAATGTTAATAAAAGGTGGGATTTCTGAAAATCGCCCATATAACCTCTTCGAAAAATCACGATTTTGATCAATTGTGGATGTTCTATGGCCGATTCTGGCTAAAGTGTGATATGCACAAACGTGAAACTTGGCCAGCATACTAACCACACTTTGTTTTAATTCGAATGTTAATTAAAGGTGGGATTTCTGGAAATCGCCCATATAACCTCTTCGAAAAATCACGATTTTGATCAATTGTGGATGTTCTATGGCCGATTTTGGCTAAAGTGTGATATGGACAAACGTGAAACTTGGCCAGAATACTAACCACACTTTAATGTCAATAAAAGTTGGGATTTCTGGAAATCGCCCATATAACCTCTTCGAAAAATCACGATTTTGATCAATTGTGGATGTTCTATGGCCGATTCTGGCTAAAGTGTGATATTCACAAACGTGAAACTTGGCCAGAATACTAACCACACTTTGTTTTAATTCGAATGTTAATAAAAGGTGGGATTTCTGGAAATCGCCCATATAACCTCTTCGAAAAATCACGATTTTGATCAATTGTGGATGTTCTAAGCTTCTGGCTAAATTGTAATATGCACAAACGTGAAACTTGGCCAGAATACTAACCACACTTTGTTTTAATTCGAATGTTAATAAAAGGTGGTATTTCTGGAAATCGCCCATATAATCTCTTCGAAAAATCACGATTTTGATCAATTGTGGATGTTCTATGGCCGATTCTGGCTAAAGTGTGATATGCACAAACGTGAAACTTGGCCAGAATACTAACCACACTTTGTTTTAATTCGAATGTTAATAAAAGGTGGGATTTCTGAAAATCGCCCATATAACCTCTTCGAAAAATCACGATTTTGATCAATTGTGGATGTTCTATGGCCGATTCTGGCTAAAGTGTGATATGCACAAACGTGAAACTTGGCCAGCATACTAACCACACTTTGTTTTAATTCGAATGTTAATAAAAGGTGGGATTTCTGGAAATCGCCCATATAACCTCTTCGAAAAATCACGATTTTGATCAATTGTGGATGTTCTATGGCCGATTCTGGCTAAAGTGTGATATGCACAAACGTGAAACTTGGCCAGCATACTAACCACACTTTGTTTTAATTCGAATGTTAATAAAAGGTAGGATTTCTGGAAATCGCCCATATAACCTCTTCGAAAAATCACGATTTTGATCAATTGTGGATGTTCTATGGCCGATTTTGGCTAAAGTGTGATATGCACAAACGTGAAACTTGGCCAGAATACTAACCACACTTTGTTTTAATTCGAATGTCAATAAAAGTTGGGATTTCTGAAAATCGCCCATATAACCTCTTCGAAAAATCACGATTTTGATCAATTGTGGATGTTCTATGGCCGAAAAGTGTGATATGCACAAACGTGAAACTTGGCCAGCATAATAACCACACTTTGTTTTAATTCGAATGTTAATAAAAGGTGGGATTTCCGGAAATCGCCCATATAACCTCTTCGAAAAATCACGATTTTGATCAATTGTGGATGTTCTATGGCCGATTCTGGCTAAAGTGTGTTATGCACAAACGTGAAACTTGGCCAGAATACTAACCACACTTTGTTTTAATTCGAATTTTAATAAAAGGTGGGATTTCTGAAAATCGCCCATATAACCTCTTCGAAAAATCACGATTTTGATCAATTGTGGATGTTCTATGGCCGATTCTGGCTAAAGTGTGATATGCACAATCGTGAAACTTGGGCAGCATAATAACCACACTTTGTTTTAATTCGAATGTTAATAAAAGGTGGGATTTCTGGAAATCGCCCATATAACCTCTTCGAAAAATCACGATTTTGATCAATTGTGGATGTTCTATGGCCGATTCTGGCTAAAGTATAATATGCACAAACGTGAAACTTGGCCAGCATAATAACCACACTTTGTTTTAATTCGAATGTTAATAAAAGGTGGGATTTCCGGAAATCGCCCATATAACCTCTTCGAAAAATCACGATTTTGATCAATTGTGGATGTTCTATGGCCGATTCTGGCCAATATAAACTATTTTCATGGTCAATTTAGTAACGCACAATTTTGCACAATCATCATACTCCGAAAAATATGTTTTATTATATAAACGGAATATATGGGATTTCTGGTGTGATAATCACGTGAGAAATCCCATCCTATTTCCTAAAGTACGATATGCACAAATTTTCTAATTACAGGCACAAAATTGCACAATCCCAATGGTTCGAATTATATATAGAAATCTTGGGTTTTCTAAAATGGGATTTCTGGTGTGATGTACACAAATAAATATGTTATCTATTATTTACTAAAAATTTTACTTACTTATGTTGTCGAATAATATTTTACATTGCATTTCTGTCCAGTTATCATTTGAAGGTAAGAATTTTTTCCGTCCTTTGATTGCATCATATTTTTTCACAGGCCAAAGTAAAATATTTCCCCTCACCCAACATTTTGGTACTGCTGTGCAATTCTTCTCTCTATCTTCGACCGTTTCTACAACACAATACATTGTAACTGTAATTTCCCTTTTATTTTTATTTTTCGTAAAAACTACGACCACTACTATTTTAACTGTGCCTTTTATTTTTTGTTTCTTGGAATTTTTTATTTTTTGAACTGTTTTGTGTTACTCGTATGTCTTTTATTTTTATTTTTCGTAGTTTGTTTTTGTGGAATTGATTTTTTTTGTTTAACCTTTTAATTTTTGTATTGTATAATAATAATGTGATGGTGTATTATAACTTGTTATAATGAATGCACTAAAGGAAAATAAGCAGCTTCCTGATCGTTTATTTGAATACGAAACATTTTACAGCGAACGTCATCGAGATTCCATAGTCTTGCAAGTGTTTTTTGTTCATTAGATTTATATATATCGAGGAACGATGATTTGAATGGAAGTTCGTATAAATCGGTTTTACTTTCTAATATTTCACCGTAGATCATAGGAATTTTATCAAAATATGTAGCGAATTTAAAACACACTATTTGTTTTGATTCAGTCAAAAAATATTGGTCCTTACATGTTGAGTTTATACAAAAAGTTTCAAATGTAATTTCTTTAAATATTCTATTACATTTATCAAGTTCACATGACTTCTTTAAGTCTTCTTTGCCAAGTATGGGGTATTTTTCAGATTCGCAACTGTTTCCGATTTCGTTGGAAAATAATTCAGTTATTCTGTTTGCTGCTTGCTCTAAAGGCCTGTTTCCTGATCGAATTAACCGTTTTATAAATTGCAGTCGATTTTCATAACAAAATGCACTGGTTTTGTGTAAGGGACCATTATTTCTGACATCATCTACAATGTGGCATAAATTGTAAACATTATAACTGACATTCTCTATTCCATAAATTTTGATAAAATTTGTAATAAATGTTTCTAACATTTTCTCATCTACATTTAAATATCAAAATGTCTTTCACTCATACATATAGTTATCGAGCAGTGCAGCATCAGGAAATGTATAAATACTTCGCTATTTACATAATATTTCAGTACAACTGGCCCTACATATAATAAAAATGTACGAAATTCAGTAGCTTTCCCGAAACTTATCACATCAAATCCCCTTGGGGTTCTATTAAACTCTCTTGGGACAGTATAGACAACATTTGACAGTTTTTCTGATATACCTTTTTGACCATTTGCCGAAAATTTGGTTTTAAAATTGTTCCTGTTTCTTATCCAGTACAACAAAAGTTTCTTGGTAACACCTAGGCAAACTAAATGCATATAATCTAGAGGGAAACCTTTAATAAAATCAATTGGAAGGTCTTCTAATGGCGATCGAATTAAGTGATGTTCTTCGTGGGTTCTTTCTCTAAAAGATTTGTCAGTTCTAATTGCACTTGAAAATTCATGAAAGCTCATTTGATGAGTAGTATTAAAATAATCTCCCTCCACATTGCAACGCTCACACGCAAAATATCCACTATGACCTTTTATACCTTTTAAAAAAGATCGAGCAGGAGCATCACATATGAAATTTCTAATTTTAAAATTTGTTAAATGATTTTGTACTACAACGCCACATTCAACTTCATTTCTTAGCTCATTAATGAACAATTTTAAATAATCTACAACCCTATCAGGTTTACCTTTCCCGTAATATATTCCAATAACAAATGGTGAGGAGTTCAAGCAATGTAACTTACACAATATAGGCCAAAACTGACCCTTAGAGCTTTTGCTAATTGGTAAACCATCAATATTAAAGTCCAAAAAAATTTCTGGAATTCTAATCTTGGATTTGTCTAAAATAAAATCTAACGCACGTTTCAATCCAAAATGCCAGTATTGACCGGGCGGAACGTCGTGTATGTCAGTAACAGTCTTTGGGGTTTGCAAAAGTGTTCTGGAGTCCAGAGGAATGTCATGTCCACTTTCTTTCAAAATTTTAAGTAAATCATTTAGACATACGTGGGAAACATTATGTTTATTTGCCCAATCACGAATCTTATAATTAAACGGCTCGGGTATATTATCAGAGTCAGATTCTAATGGAGATGTATCTACGGATTCTTCACTACTTTCAAGACTAGAAATTTCGTCCGTCGACGGATTTTGTAAATGCTCTGATATTTTTGGTATAACTGGGTGTACAATTTGACGGGCATCAATTATTTTTTTAACGCGCCGATTAAATGTTCTGCGGCTTATTATTTTTTTTTTATAAATATTGTGCATTTTAGGTGTTAAACGCTAAGCTTTTTGGAAAACAAAATAAAAAACTGCATTTCATTTGTTTGTAATATTTCCCAAATTATTGGTTTATTTTAGCTTAAATCTTCTGAGACTTGTCTAATTGTGCTATATGAAATACTTTTTAGTACGACGTTAAAACAAATTTTATTTTGTGGGAAAAACTATGCATAGTTATTGAAATTTTTGAGTCAAGAAAATATTTAGTATACAGAGAAAAACAAATTGCCATTTTATAAGCAATTACATATTGATTACACCTATTTTGTGGTATTTTTTAAATTAAAGATAGCGTTGTATGGTACATTTAAACAATTTCCAGAAGGTTATATCTAACATTAAGCATAAATTCGGGAACGAAATGCAGATTTCTCGTCGTTTTTGTGTGGGATTACGGCTTTAAAATATTTCTTTTTGTACAACACTTTTAAAATTACAAAAAGAGTATATAATGTAAAGTAGAACTAAATTATATTATACATACTATTTCACTTAAAAATAAACACAAAAAAAAATCACCTATCACTTTAAAACAAATTTAAGCAACTGAATGGAAAAAAGGAAAATATTTTAGAGGTTTACGTTGCTTTACGGTGACATTTTAACTTAAAAGTTAAACATTTACTTATTCGTTGACAACGTATTAGTAACTTAATTACTTGAATTCTGCGTGCAGGTGAATATATATTACTTAAAGGTTATTTATTAACTTAAAAGTTGAAAAATCACCAATCAGTTTACAATAAATGAAAAATAAAAATTATTGTTGCTTTAATACGTTAAAACAACGTTTTGATGAAACTATCACGTTTCATAGGCCAAAGATTTGTTTTTAAACCGGTTTAAATTCAACCAAAAAGTTAAGAGTTAATTCGTCACCTCGCTGAACCCAGTTTGTTATTCTATATCTTAAGTTATTTGACAACCAAGGTTGTAAATTGTATACTTGGGATGTTGTGAATTGAGAGTAAAAATAAGAGGCATGGTCTTTGATCAAGGGCCAAATAACAGAAAATGTTTGAATGATTGGTATATCAATTGAAAGACCTCATTTTTTGTATAATGATGCTGAAGTAGCATGTATGTATGACGTACCGCATTTAATAAAATCAATCAGGAACACTTTAATGAAATCTGATATAAAAACCACTGACGGTTTGGTAAGTTGGAATATAATACTAGAACTCTACAACTTAGAATTGAATTAAATTACCAAATGTTGCCCTTAACTTACAGCTAAACACATTTACCCAAATAATTTTGAGAAAATGAGAGTGAAACTAGGCACACAGATTTTTAGTAGAAGTATTGTGGCAAGTATTAAAATAGCGATTCAATTGAATAAAATATCACCTCATAATAAAGAAGTTACATGTTCGACATATGTATAAGTTTATTGAGAAAATTGATAAACTTTTTGATTGCCTCAACTCGAAAACAAAATATGAAAAAAAAATCCATTTAGATGTGCCTTTATTACGAATAACCAAGTTGATACATTTCTAGAATTCATGGTAAATTATATTTCAAATACTGCGTTAGTAAACAAAACAACAGTTTATTGTTTTAAGGGTTTAAATCAGAGTATACGAGCTATTCAAACAGTTTCTAAAAATATATTGTCGGAAAATATTGGAATTGAGTATATTTCAACGTCAAGATACAATCAAGATCCAGTCGAAAATTTATTTGCCCAAATCAGAGCCGCTAACGGAAATAGTCGCAAGCCGTCCGTTCATGAATTTAATCATAATATTGCAAAAATTACCATTAACCATTTGCAAATCAAATTGCGAGAATGACACAGACGAACTGCTTGAAACGATGGAAAATCTACCATATAAATCGAATGAAGAAGACAATATAAATTCCATTGAAATTAACCATGTTGATGACATATCAGATATATCCGACAATTTTTTTAATCTGGATGTACCTTTACAAGAAGCATGCAAAATTTTGAGAAAAATTAAATGTTCCCGTTGCGAGAACATCTTTATCAAAACTGATGAAATTTTGGAGGCTCGATCGGAATATTTGATCAGTAACAAAAATTATGGTGATGAAAATAACTTCTACAAGCTTAAGGCACCGACTGATTATTACTTCAAAATTTCCAAAGAACAAATTTGTTTATTTTCCAGAATGTTTTCAGAACGCGCAAAAATGAAATATTTGAATAAGACCATTGTCAAACTTTGTATTGTTAATACCAGCATTACATATGTATATAATATTATTGATGTTTTCGACGACATTGATGATAATGCCATCTACTAGTAAGTAGAAGTCAAATATATCGAAATAGATAATTGGGTTCCTCGATTAAAGTATACATTTTCCTCACTACAATTGGCGCAATTATCAGTCAATTTGATGAAAACCACGTCTTTACTCGTTAATAATTCGTCTGGATATATTACGTCTGTGGTACAAGTTTCGAAGGTACATACATATGTATTATACAATAACTGGCCTTTCGCAGGAATAGAAGAAAAAGCAGTGCACAAATTTAGTTCTAGATCAAATTTCTTCATGATTTCTCTTTGGATGCTTATAGTATACATTTTAATTTTTTCGGCTTTTTTATAGACAAATATATTAATTGTTCATGGCAATCCCAATATTTTCGATTTGGTAAATCAGAAAAATAAAGAGGCCAATCTCTCATTCATAACATATCTACTGAAAAAAGTAGAAATATCATTCCCCCCTCCCCGTAATTTAAGCCCAAAAGCCAAGAGTTATACCAATCTATTACTTTTCAAAAATGAGAACCCTCCATGAGTTTTTTATGTTGATAGTTTGGTTTCGTACTGAAAAGTTGGTCTACTCATCAAGTAGCTAAGACCAAAACTACAAAAAATACCACTCTCGCCACTTACATACGTTAAGTATCTGTACAGACAGACAAATTAAATTCATTATTTAGTATATATTCATTAGTAATATAGTATACAACACTCCTACATATTAAAGCATGCTTATAACGTACAGGGGCGTAATTAAGTGTAAATATTTTACAAAAGAATTACAAGGCATTCAGAGTAAAAAACTTTTGACTTACAAGCTTGTATGAATTTTGTATTAACTTTGTTCGTTTTTTTTGGAAATTTGTACAAATCTGAAAGTCAAAAGTAAAAAGTTTTTTATTATGAGAGGTAATGCGATATACATTCAAAGTCATCGTTTTATAAAAAAAAAAATGTTGTCGTTACTGATCCATTTCGGTGTGAAGGTAATTTATTATGTTTAAACGTTTTCTTTAAATATGTGTTTAAATAACTAACAATAGGTTGGAGGACTTCACCAGTGAACCAAATTTCAAAACGACCATTGTTTTCTAAACCAATTATTCATAAAAGTTTATGCACTTGCGTTATCTAGTAAATAATCATCAGTAAGTTGATCATCCTATTTAAGATCCGCTTCAGCATTTAAAGGTCATATACTCACACAGTAGAATAGAACCAAAATTAAAAATACAATTTTAAGCATGTAACGAAAGTGAATTTAATATTTAGTATTATTTTGCCTTGGATTAAATTACATATAAATCGGTATTTTTATATCGGTAGTAACTAGGCGTGCAAAATTATCATTCAATTAAAAGGCATTCAGCTGTAAATTTTTTTGTACGCATTTTTTTTATAAGGAAATTTTATCAAAATAATTAATTTAAAATAAAACTATTATTTATTCGCCATATTAAAATGATGTTTATCGCAAAAATGTAGTTTTGTTTAAATTTGGTAAATCATACTTGATTAGCTTTCAATCAGCAAAGCGAAAAAAACTAATTACAGTGTTTTACCGATATTAGGAAACATTATTTTAGGAAAACTTTGATATGATATGATGATATGATATTTTACAACATAGGGCAGTTGTCAAGCTGGTTTCCTATAACACACCACATACTGTGGTATGTCCATGTCTATCTGTCTCACATTTTCTCAAACAATGCAGCAACTGAATGACTTGAGCCCATGCACTCTACTACTACTTCATTCGATTATCACCTTGTTATTTAAAGAAATATACCACATCTTAAAGACACGATTCGGTGACCGAACTAACTAGGTATACAAAACCGGTGAGAGTTTTTATTTCTACAGGATGGGATTTGTTAAAAGCTCTAATTTATGAAGATTCTGCTTGAGCAGAAATTGTTGACTAACAACTTAAAATCCTGTTTTTTTTTTTTTCTAAAATTACCATCACCTATACTAATTTCCTTGTGTTAGTTTTATAATGTTTTCATGCACATGTTAATTAGTTAATAAGGATCATAAAATTTGATTTCTTAAATTTTATCTTCAGAAAGCGACTGTACACATGGAGAAGAACTAAGCGTCTCTCGAAATAAGCAACCCAGTAGAACTACGAATTTCTTTGTTTATTTTCTTAATTTTTTTCAGTATTCTGCTATGATAATCCCATCTTTCCTTACAGTTTCAATTTCAAAGAATTATATTGTATAAGAACGTGAAAACTAAGCAGTCCATGCTCTCATGGGCATATCCATCTTTTGAACGGTTGCCACCCCCCCCCCCCCTCTCCAAAACTGAAATAATTTCTAATAAATTTCAAATAAAACCCCACTTCAATATTATTTTGTAATAAGTTTATATCCAAAAATCATCCCTACCTGGGGTCGGGTAATCGGTCCCTTTTGGTCGGCCATATAAATAACAAGCAATATTTGCATCAAATGTTGTACGACATTCCGACGAAGAAATTTGTTCAACACAACTCAAAAGTCCCAAGGTCAAATGATTTTTCTCGAATGTTCGTAGTATGCACTTGATGTAAAAATTATCAAATGGTCGGTGCTTGCGGTCGGCCATATAAATAACAAGGAATATTTGCATCAAATGTTGCACAACATCCCGACGACGAAATTGGTTCAACAAAAATCAAAAGTCCCAAGGTCAAATGATTTTTCCCGAATGTTCCTAGTATGCACATGATGTAAAAATTATCAAATGGTCGGTCCCTGGGGTCGGCCATATAAATAACAAGCAATATTTGCATCAAACGTTGTACGACATTCCGACGACGAAATTTGTTCAACAAAAATCAAAAGTTCCAAAGTCAAATGATTTTTGTCGAATGTTCGTAGTACGCAATTGATGTAAAAATTATCAAATGGTCGGTCCCTGAGGTCGGCCATATAAATAACCAGCAATATTTGCATCAAATGTTGCACAACATCCCGACGACGAAATTTGTTCAACAAAAATCAAAAGTCCCAAGGTCAAATGATTTTTCTCGAATGTTCGTAGTATGCACTTGATGTAAAAATTATCAAATGGTCGGTCCCTTGGGTCGGCCATATAAATAACAAGCAATATTTGCATCAAATGTTGCACAACATTCCGACGACGAAATTTGTTCAACAAAAATCAAAAATCCCAAAGTCAAATGATTTTTTTTTTTCGAAAACTAAAATTAAAAATTCTTGGAAATTTCTGGCAAATGAATAATTGGATATTATGAATTACTCAATTGATTGATGTAGAACGTGACAACCTGAATGAAATAAACTCAAACTTACGGTTAAAACTATGTATTTGAGGCCACAAATTTATTCCACCTCTAAAGGCTTTGCCAATTGTTTAACGACTTTTGTGAAACAATATTCACAGTACTGGTAATTGTAAAATTCAAGCATCGAATTCGATTAACATAATTAGTCATAATCTCCTTGAAGACAAGGCATTAACTTTAAAGAAAACTTGTTAATACAAAAAGATTTCCATTAATTTTTATGCTTAATAAAGGGTTTTCTTGGATGTTGGAACACTTAATATGACCCAATTGTCAAATTTACTCAAAAAAATCTAAAAAAATTTCAGTCTTGAGTTATTTCAAGTACAAAAGTGCCAAAAACACGGTTTTTGACACTTTTAGGTTAGAATATCTCAAAATCCTGACGTGATAGGGTAATTCTGTGGTAAGATTCGGATTCAGCGCATATTTTATTTATTATTATTTATTCAATAAATAAAAATATTTAACCCTTTCTTTGCAGGCCTATGTAATTTTCATGCTAATAGCCTATATATTATTTACAAACACATAAAACAACGTTACATCATTTTCGTTGAAATAATGAAGTTAAAAATCGTTTTTCTGATAACATGTCCATTTGTGCGTAACGTCATCCTGTAACAATTCGTTCAATGTGTTTCGTAGGTCCTTCATTCCTTTGATAAACTTACCGTACCAACTGATGGCTCTCAGAAACAAACGAAGTTTTGATATCCGTTGGTGCCGGCAATTGCTGAATTACATCGATCTTGGCTTGGTCGGGGCGCAACCCATTAAGAATGAACCCGTATTCCTGGATGCGACCGAGAACAGAACACAGATTCTTTCGATGGTCTTGCTCGCTCATCCCAGCCACAATGATATAGTCGAAATATGCTGTAATTAAGTGAATTCCCCCCAACATCGTGTCCACCAGCTGTTGGAAATGCTTGGTGATGATTGCACTATGCGATGCAAGCGATTCACATGGAACTGAGATTAATACTACGTCCGACCTTATATGGCCGACCCCAGGGACCGACCATTTGATAATTTTTGCATCAAGTGCATACTACAAACATTCGACAAAAATCATTTCATTTTGGGACTTTTGATTTTTGTTGAACAAATTTCGTTGGCGTAATATCGTGCAATATTTGATTCAAAGATTGCTTGTTATTTATATGGCCGACCTCAGGGACCGACCATTTGATAATTTTTACATCAAGTGCATACTATGAATACTCGAGAAAAATCATTTGACTTTGGGACTTTTGATTTTTGTTGAACAAACTTCGTCGTCGGAATGTCGTACAACATTTAATGCAAATATTGCTTGTTATTTATATGGCCGACCTCAGGGACCGACCATTTGATAATTTTTACCTCAAGTGCATACTACGAACATTCGAGAAAAATCATTTGACTTTGGGACTTTTGATTTTTGTTGAACAAATTTCATCGTCGGAATATCGTACAACATTTGATGCAAATATTGCTTGTTATTTATATGGCCGACCCAAGGGACCGACCATTTGATAATTTTTACATCAAGTGCATACTATGAATACTCGAGAAAAATCATTTGACCTTGGGACTTTTGATTTTTATTGAACAAACTTCGTCGTCGGAATGTCGTACAACATTTGATGCAAATATTGCTTGTTATTTATATGGCCGACCTCAGGGACCGACCATTTGATAATTTTTTCATTAAGTGCGTACTACGAACATTCGAGAAAAATCATTTGACTTTGGGACTTTTGATTTTTGTTGAACAAATTTCGTCGTCGGAATGTCGTGCAACATTTGATGCAAATATTGCTTGTTATTTATATATGGCCGACCTCAGGGACCGACCATTTGATAACTTTTACATCAAGTGCATACTACGAACATTCGAGAAAAATCATTTGACCTTGGGACTTTTGATTTTTGATGAATAAATTTAGTCACTTTATTAGTTTGTTCGATGACACAAAAATCGCCTAAATTTATACTATTTGGATTACTCACGATACTACATTTTTTGTTATTTGCTAAGTACTTCACTTCGGTCCATATTCACCAATCGCGCATTCATACATGTGGCCGAAGAATTTCCAAGTTCCACTGCAATGTTCGCCCGTTTCAGCGCTTGTCATCCTCGTTACAAAATATATCTAATTCCCAAAAAAAAATGGAGGTGTCGGCAACATTCATCTTTCTTTTATGAACAGAGAATCTTGAGAAATTTTATTTTTTCCTATAATTTTTTTTTTAATTTTTTTTTTTAATTTTAAAATTTTTAAATTTTTTTTTTTTAATTTTTTATTTTTAATTTTTTGGAAATATTTTGTATTAAGTAGTTTTTTGTAAATGTTATACTTGTTGAGATATTTGCAAAATAAATTTTCTGGACCAAGGGAGTAGCCACTTCCGGTTAGTCGATTTGGAGTAAAATTCACTGGGACCTCTCAATTTATCAAAAAATCTTAAATCTGAAGTAGACAGGACACAGACTGACAAGACTGAAAGACTGACAAGAAAACATAAATCTCTAAAAATCTCAAAGTCCAAAATTTTCATGATTACTATACTTTATTTTACTAGAGGAAAAGAAAGTAACTAAGAAAACTCCATTTAAACTTTGAAGATATTTTCTTCTAAAAACAAATAAAAATACCAATGACAATATCCGTGTGCAGTTTCCATTCTAGTTACGCTAGTTTGTATTGTAGTGGAACTATGCACATAAACAAGTTTCACAAACAACAAATGAATTAGTGTAAAATCTTACTAATTCTAGTGGCGCGTCCCCAAACGACTCATTTACGTTTATTTGCAAATTTGTTCCTACTCAAGTTTCAGTAAATAAATATAAAAACCTTTTTCTTTCTTGTCGCATACATTTAAACAAGTGTGTGTACAAAATGTTTTTTTTTTCTTTTGCGTTAATTCGACTGAGGTCATTGTCAACCAAGTTGAATTCCATCAGGTGAATAAACGTGGGAACTTGGTTTTTACAATTTGGGCAGCTCATGTGTTTAAACGAAAACCGGCCGAATATTTACAATTTTTCCAAATTAGCCAATACTCAATGAAGTATTGGAGGAGGTAGGAATTAGTTTTTCGATTGGTTGATCTATGTAGAAAAAATTTTTTCTTTTTGGTCAATCAGCAGAAAAATTGTAAAAAAAACTCGCCAATATTTTATTGAAGGATTAGAATTTTGGTATTTACGTTGCGATAGCAGGTGTTTCTTTTCACGTCGGAATGACGCATTTTTTTATTCATAACGAAATTTAATTGATTGTTATCAACAGTTCAATTTTTTTTTTTTTTGGGGAATTTTTTTTTGGAGATAAATTTTTGTAAGTATATATGTATAAGAAAATACAAAGAACAGTGATTACTAACTAAAGGGTACTGGTTGTTAGGTGTCTGTGGATTATGCGACAGGAGACGACAAGTGCTTTGCAATTTTACCTTTCATCACTCGGGATGTGTTTGCAAGTCCGCTTTAGTTTTAAGATCGGCCTGGGTGTAGTTCAGGACTAATGGGTAAAATCGTCTCTGTTTTGGGACGAGCATGAATGCGTTTTATCCCATCAGTTACTTCTAACGCACTGTGAAGCGCAAAGAGAATCAAAAATAAGCAATAACCAGCTACATCTTAGCAGTAGATCAGAACAGCTACATCTTTGTAGCAGTAGAACACCACTCTAAGTTCATTTTCCTTAAGGCAATGCGTGAAGCCACCGCTAACCGAGTCATCGAATATTTGGAGAAAGAAGTATTTCTCACATACTCCGTTCCAGAGGTGATCCTGACAGATAATGGCAAACAGTTCAAGGCTAATATCTTTCAGAATTAGTTGGCTAGATTGGGAATCAGACATAAGTTCACACCAGTTTACTCTCCACAAGCCAATGCCTCAGAACGCGTCAATAGAACCGTGAAATACGGTCCTATGTGAAAAAAGATCAGCGAACATGAAATGAACATCTTCCACACATCGCAAGTGCAACTTACAAAATACATCTCATTCCTCCACGGAGTTGGCACTTTCATACTTGGTTTTCGGACAAAATGTTATTACACATGGATTCCAGTACGGGCTACTTCGTTTGTTAAGAAATCTGGCCATTAACACCTATACGGTAGCTACCAAAAACGATCGGCTCGCATAAGCTAAAGAACTAGTGACAACATAGCTACAACAAGCTCATTCCCGAGGAGCTCAGCGGTACAACTTACGGTCAGCAAACCGCCAACTGAGGGGCAGGATGCAGTGGTGCGAGATTTCTCACAAAGCAATGCATTATTCAGCGAAACTGGCCACAAAGTTCATCCCAGCCAAGGCGCGCAGGCCAAATGGCGTATGAGCTGGAAGATCATAAAGGGAAAATCTTAGTAGTATCCACGCGAAAGACATCCGCGACAATAACCGACACTAAAACACAATAAAACAGGTTTGGAGAAAAAAAGGAAAAAATATAATAAATAGCACAAGAAAAGAACGAAAGAGTACGGTTCCCATAATGCCATAACCCCCCCCCCCCAATGTCTTTAATAGTGTACATGAAATGTTATAAACAGGCAATGTAACAGTAAGATGAAGACTAAGTGTTACCGACCTATCGGAAATAGGTTAGCAAATCCCAGTGTACAAAATAAAGAAATGGTCTTCGCAATTACCATTTTCCTTTTACAAAGTTTATTTAGTTGTTTTGCATGAACTGGTTGAACAATTTTCGGTGTTTATTTCGAGGGTGGTGCGGACCCTTGTTTGGCTGACCTCATGTTCTCCTCCGAGCGTGACCCCCTCATTATGTTCCCACTCGAACGTATGTTTCTCGCTGCATACAGTTGACATCTGAACAGTTCGGCTTGCGTACATTAGCTGCCCCACATCCGAAACAAATAATGTCCATAATTCGATTTAAACAGTACTGATACCTGTGGCCAAATCCTTACAGTTCCAACATATAAAAGGTGGTAGTTGAATCTGAAATTCTGCTTTGCTGATCTCGATTAAATGTCTCAATTTCTAATTGTTGACCATTAATTGTAAATGACTGGTCACTGCTTTGATTTAACCTCAATTGATTCATTGGCTGGATAAGGTATGCATCATACTGAGGTGCCACTTCCTTTACAGTAGGTCTTCGTCTAAGTGTCGGCTGTTCATTAAAATGCCTAGGATCGTATCCAGTCTGCTGCCACATTCTTTCAAAACGTTTACACAACACTCGCAATTCTTCCAAGGATCGTATCGAACTTTGACTTGATAAGGTCACATTTCTCAAGGCCGGATTCACGTTCTGACACAAATGATAAATGAGTTCCCTCTCGGATAAACAGTTTAGAAGGCGGGCATTTAACTTTACTCAACGCAAAGTCTGAAAACGATTCCCGTTGTTGATGTTTGCAGAGTATTTGTTCCCTAATTTCTTCTTCAAAATCAAAGGAGCTGAAATATGCTATTATTGCTGACCTCATTTGGTGCCAATCTTCATCTGGATGATCTAGCTTAAATAAACAGTACCAGTCTTCGGCTTTTTTTGTTAAAAACAAATGCAAAGCTTTTGTCAGTGCGGATAACGGAAAACCATCATCCCGTGCCATCAGTTCCAATATATGATTAAAATCGTGAACATTCGTTGCATCACCTCCGTCAAATGACAAGTTCCATGTCTGCCTAATCTTGTAGAATCTCGACATGATGTGTTGATATGCAGGTTGTTGAATAAATTTGGGTGCTTCTAACGAACGATGTCGGATGAATGTTCATGTTTTGTGGAGGAATAATTTGGTCATGAATGCTTTGTCTTGGCAAGTCTGTTCGCAAATTTGAAAAATATATATTTGGCGGTAATTCAACATTCGAATTATTTGCCCCACTGTTTCTCCTGGATTCCACTTGTGCGATAAAATCTATAACGAAGTTTTTCATTTCGCTCGTTTCGACAAATGGTTTATGTGTCGTTCTTGCTTCCATTGGAGGTGGTGAGGTGTATTGGCTCGTATCAGATACTTTACATTTTTGATCGTTGGATTGATGTCTTGAAGGATCGTCTGGTTGTGATAGTTTGGTTGAGACCAAATGATGCGGAGATGTCCCTACTTATTCCCTTTGAATTGCTGAATCCTTTAAATTATTGATGATCTGTAAATATCTGTTAAGAGATCTGCGCCAATTACTGCATAAATTATAAAGGATTCCTAAATCTCAAAATGAGTTCTCTAATCATTAAGTTCGATCTTGATTTTTTAAATCATTAACCCAATTTTTAATTTTCGTTAAATTTAAACATTTATTACCATCGTAGGAAAAATTGTTTGTGACATATTATGTATATTTTGGGAAAGACACCGTTATAAAACTTGCGATACTCGCTGTTGCTACTGCTTCAATATTCTTACTGGTTTTATAATGGATTTCTTTCTTCATTTATATTACAATCTATGTTTTGTATTGTGACAATATTATTGACTTGCGACTACATTATTTCTTAAACAATTTAGAACCAAAATCACAACTGGAAGAAAAAATTGAATTGAAGGATTTAATTTTTCCAAATTTGAACAAAATTATGTAAAAGGACAAAAAACGAAAAATTCAATAGCACATCTCTTAATGAAATTTTTAACAGATTTAATTACTTACGTATTATAAAGAAACAAATTGCTTGGTTTAACCATTTGAAGAAAAATGCTTTATGTTTTTTATATTTCAAATGAACACATTGGCACAGCAAATCGCGACTTATGTCAATGTTCACGATATTGAGAAAAAAGACCATAAGAGTGCGATAGATCGATACTGTTATGCAGATAGCTTTAGAATGAAAAGGTTCTATCTGATATTTCTACATTTTTTGCAGTTAGTTGCGATTTCACATTCTTTAAAAAATCGGAAAATGTCATTGCAATTTCATCTAATTTATTACTTTAGAAGATACCAATAGACTAATACCGATTTTCCATCGTCAATAGTATAATAGCATAATAGTATAATACTATTATACTATTATTCCTTGTCGGTTTTCCATCACACGTGATGAAGTTAACACCAATCATAGTTTTTTGTGTGAACGTAGGTATAATTTCTATTTTGAAAATTGCGACGTATATTCATAATAAAAAAACAATTAAAAATAACCAAGCGTACGCATTAGTTATGTTTTTAAAAAATTAATAAAATGTATGACTATGCAGATATCACAAAAAAAAAAAACAAAAAAAAAATCGAATGGTAATTTTGCGAATTGTCAAAATAATACACTGTCAGATAAATTTACAATGTTAAAAACACAATTTGCTACCCATTATATTTTTGATAGCTAGTATAACAAAATATTATAATTATACTATTATACTATCAACTTCGGTTTTCCATCGTCGTAGTATAATAGTAAAATACTATTATACTATGACGATGGAAAATCGGTATAAATGAAATAACAATATTTTCTAATTCTACGACACTAACTTCAAAAAAATTAAAATGTCTGATAGAACCTTTTCATTCTAAGGCCGCGAAAAAGTAATGTCACTGTTTTTATATGCTAATAAATGGGTATACGTAAACCTGTTTTTACATTGTCCTTTTGCAACGATTATACCAAAATAATAAGATATTTCTTTGAAAAAATCGCAACAAATTATTTAAAGCATTAAGAATGTATTTTGAGTTGCAAACACAATTTTACAAACATTACATTGAATTGGTCTCCTACTCAAATATCTACGTATATGGAATTGTGTAATAAACAAAACACTTTGATGTTGTGTTTTGATCACGCAATGCGGAAAATTCGATTTCACAAACAAGTTTTGGAAGGCCGAAATGATCAAAAATGGTTGTAAATCGGTTAATTACACAAACAAAAATCAAAGGTATAAAATATTAATTAAAAGTAAAGCGTTATGAAAATAACTCTTTTAACAACCGATTCAGAAACAAATGTGAATTTTCTGCCCTGACAATAACTTATTTATATTGAAAGTTCCTTCTATAACTGATTCACAATTTTGTTTCGTTGTGCAAGTTCTGAATCCAACCACTTTACAAATTTGTGTTATTCCGCTGGTTCATTTGACCATTTTCCTCGTTAAAATTAATTTTGTAAATTTATTAACCTTACATTTATTTTGTTCAACACGGTGTTCCCGGAGAATTTAATAAATGTCGATTAGAATAATCCAAATGTGACAAGTCAGCAACCCCAAAATTTTGACGACAATAAACCTGGACCTTCCACATCACATTCGTTTGTAAGGCAATCCACTTTAGAGGAACTCCTTGGTGCATATCAGTCAGATTAATTCAAATATGTATCTTCTTTATCATTATTTTAAGTATATTCTTACATATTTTCTTAGATTGTGATATAAATGTATCAAAGAATTGTTTTAATCCGAAACAACTGATTAGAAAAATTGTATTTAAGAAATGTTGTTAAGCTTCTTTCTGGATCAACAATATTAGTTGTGGAATAGTTTTGTTTGAACTAGCAACTCTCTCACAGCATTATGGCAAATGTTAAAGAACTATTTCACAACTTGTTCGCCACCAATTTATAACAAATTCAAAACAAATGACTCGCAACGTGCGTCATCTCAACGTTGTGATAACCGATTATTTTCGCCAAATTGGTTGTGGCAACTTAGTGGAGCCGCTGTGATCCACAGTTTGCAATCACCAAACAGTGATCGAACTTACCGTGACAACGTTGTGAGAAATGTTTTACAACTTAGAGTGCTAGTTGAGACAAGTTACGCGTTGTTTTCCTTCTCCCAATTGTTATTTTGGCATCTACATTTTTTTAAAAATACAACCTTTGACACACACGAAATAGTAGATTGTAATACAAATGCGGAAAGAATGGTTGCTTTCCCAAAGTATACGTAATATGTCACAAGCAATTTTTTCTAAGATGGTAGGAAATGTTTAAATGTAATGAAAATTACAAATTGGGTAAAAAAATCGAGAAAATTTAGATTTATTTAATTCTCTTCCCGGAACTATCCTAATTTTTGCAGTAACTTGTAATGAAAATTCGCATACTATTTTGAAATACTGCCGTTTTTTTTCTATTTTATAGGGTAATTTTCTATATTTTAAGAATAACACATTTTGTAGAACATTATAAGATCTACTTAATATAATTAAAAAAGTTTCCAACTTTTGAATTTAACTAAACTCAACTCGTTGTAATCATGATATCTCGATAATTGTTCGATGAAAAACACACTTTAAGTATTAGTGGCACAAGTCATTAGTTTTCGTATCAGGGCCTAGATTCTGATCAAGCGACTTTGTACTAAAGTTTTAACTGCTAAAAAATGATAATGTATAGCAGTTAAAATGTTGATAATATGTAAGACAATATATAGCAGTTTTTAAATTTTAACTGCTAAAAAATGATAAAATATAGCAGTTATAGCAGTTTTATATCATAAAACATTTTAGTACAAAGTCACAAAAAATTGTCATTTGTCCATTGATCAGAATCTAGGCCCAGGACCATTAGTTCATTGTCAGTGCGATCGGTACAAATCAGTAATGCAAATTCACACAACAGTAATGAGCTCGCCCATTCTGTTAATTACCACACATTTTCAATTAAAGAGAATACAGATCTATGATCTTTTTCAAGTCAGCTCCCAAAAAGGAACCGACCGAAATGCACGCGGGAGCTGTACTTTTATTTCAGGTGCGAAATGTCACGATTGCTCCCGATTTTAATGCTGAAAATTAATGAACTACCATAACTGAACAATAACAGCGAGTCGGTTCAACATTTTGCTTATTCAATATTTTTCATGTATCCAATTACTAACCGCCCATTTCTTTATACAGATTAACTTTTACGTACATGTAATAGATTAAAAACCGGCACATTAAAGTTAAAATATTTACATGTAATTTGTATGGAAAATATTAATATTCATAGCAACGGTACGCTGTATATTGCATCGGGGTCCTCTATTTCTATTTTATATTTTTGTACTTAATGAATTCGTATCTTTAATATGGGATTACCTTTGCTAAAACCTATAGAAAAGTATACATACTTATATGGTTTTTCGTTAGTTATTCTTTTCATATTCTATATAACGAAACGACGGTAGCCGCCGAAATTAGCAATACACAAACCCCCAAAATTTCACAAAAATTAATTTTTATGTCACAGAGCAACCAAACTCATGGCCGGAGAATACAATTTTTGATGTCCACTTGTTTTCAAACAATATACGTAGGTCGGGGTGATCAAGTCCAACCCAAATTCAAAGCATACCTCATTGAAAATTATTTTTCCTTTGAGGGTAAAACCAATCGTCAAAAAATCGTATTATTTTACAAAAAAAAAAAACAAGAAAAAAAAGAAAAATGTTGAATATATCATTTTATGTTTTATGGGTTTTACATTAAATTTTGAAATTTCAACCAAGAACACAAAATAAATTGTTAAATGAAATATCTTAAAACTAACAAATATAATCTTTTTCGATTCATTCCGAAGAGACGAGAGACCAATAATGTCACCATGTTCTGCTCTTACCTAAAAAATAAATTTTTGAAACTCTGCGATTGAAAGCGAATACTATGCATCAATAGCACATATGTAGGTATTACATTTACAATTTATTGAAGAAAATATAATATATTGTTTCAATATTAATTTAGGTAATAGTTTCATTGAAGAAACGGAAGAAAGCTTCGTAAATTAAACCAAAGTCTTCGGACCAGATGAAAAGAATTCACAGTGGCCTATAAAAATGTGTTTTGAACATTTTTGTTTACAAATATAAATAATTTGATATTAAAATATATCGAAATGTAATTTGCGAACAATTTTGATTGAAATTAATAATTATTTAAAATTTTGCATTTTTAAAACATCATCATGCTTCGTGCTCCTTTAAACAATTTATGTTCATTTGCGTAAAGTAATAAAACTAATCGTAAACATAGTAATCTACGAAATGAAATTTTAAAGAAACACGAAGCCTGACGATGATTAAGAATAAAACTCAATTTACTTAAATTCAAAATAGTGAATTAAAATTTTATTAATTTCAATTAAAATTGTGTACGAGCTGCAAATTCAATATATTTAATTTCAAATTATTTATTTTCATTTAAATTGAAAATAAATACAACAGAAAATTATGAATTTTAAAATCTTTATTCCCTTCTTTATTTTAGAGATTTGGCTTTTTTAAAATGATTTGCATTTTTAAATGCGTACACACACAAACAAAATATAATTCGAAAAATAAAAATAGTATACACTGACAAAATTCTCAAAATAAATAAAAATAAAAAAATCTATTATCACAACTGTTGCTTTTGATCAAACGAAAATTCAAGAAAAAATCAAGGTAAACAGAAAAAAGGTGTAGTCAAAAAAACATATTTTTATATGAAGTTTGGCGGTTTTTTGATTAATTTTTTAAATAAATCAAAAATAATCGTAATTTTTTTTAACAAACTGTATTTACAATTGATAATGATAGTTTACCGAGACCCATTTTATGCTTTATACCCCAAATACATAAGCGGCGCTCTACGCCTGCCTTCGCTTCTCTTCGCCTTTATGATTTTTTGCAACCACATAGACGCCGCTAATTTGACATTTATTTATATGAAAAATGTTGTTTGGGTTTGTACAATAAAACATTTTCATAAAAAACAATTTGTTTAATGACTTATTACGAACAAATTTAATTTCAAATTTAGATTTGTTTTACAATTGTCTTTCTGATATGCCCATTTGGATGTAAAATTCAGCTAAAATTAGAGGTTTCCAAGCATTTACTTTAAAAACAATAACAATAAATATAAATGTCATTCATCGCCTCAAAAAATACAAACTTTGCTAGTTTGACGCCGCTCTATGTGTTCGCTCTTATGGAAATACATGTACATATTCTAATTTAGCGCCGCTGTTCGCTCCGTCGATGTGTTTGGGGTATTATATTTTTTTATGGTCCAAATATTTGAGAAATAATTCCTTCGAGCATATAATGTCTAACATAAAAGGAAAAAAGGGTAGAAAAAATTATGAGTACATAACATAAAAGAATTAAATTATTAAATGTTTTTGGCCATTTGAACATACAGTGCTGGTAAAAAAAAATTGGGCAAACATATTTTGTCACAAATTGGAGTCTTTTTTTGCTAAAATTACTAAACTTTTGAAAGCAATTGGCTTATTGTTTCATTTTAAATACATGTATGACCTAATTTTTTGGAAAAAAAAATTTTTCCTGCAATTTAGGGGGAAAACCCGAAAAATGCCAAAATTTTCAAAATTCGCTGATTGGAGTTAAAGTAATGGAATAAATTAAACACTTATTATTTAATTTTTTTTTTGTTTTTTTACTGATTTATAGAAATTCTATCTTTAATATTAATATTTTGTTGGACCGCCATTTGCTTTTATTACAGAGATACACCTCTGATTTATTGACTTTGATAAATTTTTCAAAGTCGTAGAAGGCATGGATTCCCAAATCGTCATTAACAAACTTTTTCAAGCTTGAATTGTTGCTGGGCGCTTTCTTGCTACTTCTAGCTTCATTATAGACCAAATATTTTCTATGGAATTTAAGTCTGGACTGTATGGGGGCCAGCCCAACACATCGATATTTTTTTCTTCGAAGTGCTTTTTTACCTTTAAATAAAGAGATTAGAAAAAAAAACAAGTTTTTAGCAAATTATTTATGTTTATCTGAAAGGCAATTTTTCTATCTACAATTCAAAATGAATAAATCACAATTTTGGCGCTAAGGCACGGAGCGTTGTCCTGTTGAAAAATAAATCTGCAAGTCTCGTAAAAAAGCTTTAACATAGAAGGCTCAAATTTGTTATGTAGGACCTGCAGATAAACAGCTGCTGTAATTTTGGAACTAATGAAGCACAATCGACCGGTTTAACTTCAAGAAAGGCATCCCGAGACCATAACTCCTTCATTTTTCGGTGGAAGTCTTAAAAGACATCCGATGCTAAGCCTCTTGCGAGATTCTCTCCTTATGAGAATTCTTCCATCTCCAAGATGCAGCTTGAATTTTGATTCATCGGAGAAAATCACATCATTCCACATCTCTTGAGTCCAAGAAATATGCTCCTGGGCCCATAGCAAACGTTTTTTTTGTCACTCGTAATGTGAACTCAGGCTTGTGGACTGGTTTAAGTGCTTTCAAACCAGCTTAACCAATTTTTTTTCTCACTAAGGTGGCCGAAATTTGTTTTCCCGTTGCTCGCTCAAGATCCCCTTTTATGTCCGATGAAGTTTTAAAACGGTTCCGACGACATTGTAGTATTAAAAATTCTAAAATCTCTAAAAATTGATCAAATTCAATGAATCAGAGGTGTATCGCTGTAATAAAAGCAAATGGCGGTCCAACAAAATATTAATATTAAAGATAGAATTTCTATAAATCAGTAAAAAACAAAAAAAAAATTAAATAATAAGTGTTTAATTTATTCCATTACTTTAACTCCAATCAGCGTATTTTGAAAATTTTGGCATTTTTCGGGTTTTCCCCCTAAATTGCAGGTAAATTTTTTTTTCCAAAAAATTAGGTCATACATGTATTTAAAATGAAACAATAAGCCAATTGCTTTCAAAAGTTTAGTAATTTTAGCAAAAAAAGACTCCAATTTGTGACAAAATATGTTTGCCCAATTTTTTTTTACCAGCACTGTATGTACGTACCAATTATTAAAATTTTTTTTTTTTACGTTATGTACTCAAATTTTTGCCATCTATTTCCGTTTGGCATCAAATTATTGGTATCCACGTACCTATTCAAATATTATGTCCATATTCAAGGTTAAATATAAATGTAAAAATATATTAAATTGTTTTTTAGGTGTAAAATGTTTTTTTAAAATTCAGTTATTAAACGTCCAGTTAATAGAAAATATAAATTAGAAAAAAAAGGAAATTAAATAAAAGTATAAATTAAAATTAAATCTCTGGCTTATTTCATTTATTGTCTTATGGTTTTCGTTACAACTAAATCAAGACACCCATTCACTGTTTAGTGTTTTATATGTGTTCTTATCAGAAGTACAATTGACAGTTTTGTTGCAATAGGAATTATTCAAATTTAGTATATTTAAAATCGAACACTCCCAAATTTTTGAATTAAATAATTAAAATCTAAACGTTCTCTGCATTTGACAAAAAAATTGTACTCATAAATTATAAACTTGTTATGCACTGTGCTCAAACAGTCAGCTCTAGACACGAATATTAAAACTTGCCTCTTTTCGTGATTTAATTCCAAAAGTATTGCAGTATATAACTAAAATAAAAATTGAAATGTTTAATTTTAACATAAAGTCGAAAAACAATTAATGGCAATGTGACGATGCATTCTTGCATCATCCCTGCCCATAGAAGAACTTCGGTGCTAAGCCCTGTTTAACGGGCAACTGAACGAAGAGAGAGGGGAAACGAAATTTGATGATCGATTTTTTTTTGTATTTTTTTTGTTTGGCAAATCGATCGCTTATCAATCGGGTGATAATGATTTTTTTATGGGGGAGTCAAGTTTTTACCTTCGTAGAGAATGGACGTTTTTTTTTTTTTTGAGTCTCGACTCACGATTTAATATATATATATATATACCATATCTTTGCGTTTGAGTGATTTTATTTTTTTTGTGGACAAAAAGTTTTTTTGTAAATATGGTGAAGCCCATGAATGGGTTATTGTGAGGAAACTAAAAAAAAAACGTGTGAAAGAATTAAGAAAATAAAAAAATGAATATGGAAATTATAAAAACCAAAGGAAAAACGTTATATTGAGATAAAAAGGAAAAGAAAATGTTGTGTAATAATTTTTATTTTGACTCATAAATCATAATATGTATAAATATCGAATGATTTTATTGATAACTAAAACAAAAACAATTTTCTTCCGTTTTTTTTTGTGTTGTAAAATAATATTAGACAATTTAAAGAACGTTACTATGTGCAGTTAAATTGTCGATGAAAAAAAAAATGTAACTGATTATGTTAGATTCAATGAAGAATACCTTGTTAATATAATATAATTATTATGTGATTTTGTATAAATTATAAAAAAAAAAAAAAAATTGTTATTGGTACATTCTGGAAAATATAATTAATAAATATATCTTTGAATTGGTGAATGAAAAAAAAAGCAACAAAATATATAAACAGTTTTTTTTTGTATATATATAAAACCAAAAGTGCATTGCTACGCAAAATTTTGTTTGGGTTTGGTCCGTTATTGCGTTACATTAAGGCAACGAAAATTTTGAAAGCCGTTTGCCTATCATCATGTCGTCTCTAAGTACCAAATTATTTGGAAAGTACGGTATTTGGGTGCGCTGAAGTTTTGAGTGACGCCGAATTTCTGCGAGGAGCGGTTATCACAGTTGTTCGTATGTGATTCAGTATTGCTGCATTGTTATTTCTGGAACATTGTTGGTGCAGAGTGAGTACATTTGAGGGTCATTCGTGGCAGCCGGGTGCAGTAAGCGTAATTTCTTTGATTATATTATTATTATTTTTCTTAATTAATTTTTGCTCAATTATTATTATTATTAATTGCTTAATTGATTTTTTTTTGTTTGGTAAATTTAATTATTTCAAAAAAAAAAAAGGAAGAAACTATTTTGTTTTCTGGATTTTTTTTTTATCTATCATTTGGTTTTTTTGGTTATACATGTATTCATCGTTTAATTTTAATTCTTTTACACACGCGTGCTGCATGCTATTTCCTTTATATATAAATATTTCTTTTCAGCTCTCTCTCTTCGTTCGTTTCTGCCACCGCCATTTTTGTGAAAGTGAATGATAAGTTTCTTTAAAATTTTCTTTAGAATTTCTTCTATTCTTTTTATCTTTCTGATGTTATTTTGAAACGTTTGAACTCTTGATAATGGAGTGCTAGAGAGTTGTCTGGGGTGATGCTGTGACTGGGGTGGTATTCGGAGTTCATTCCGATCAAGTGTTATTATAAGTCGGAGAAAATGCCTTCAATTTCTTTTATCCTTATTGTCTATTTATTTGTTTTTTTGCACTTCTTCGTACGTGGTTACTCAAGCTCCGATCAAGCTTTGGATATATCCCCACCCCAACCCTGAGCCTTAGCCAGCTATATATGCCGCGTTCCAAAGCCTCTGTTCGGAGATTCTGTTAACGACATTATGGTGTGACTTGTAGTTTAAATGGTCGATGCTACTTCTGATTAAGTTTTGCAGCACCGCCAAACCCAAGCATAGTGTAGTGCCGTTACAGCAAGAATAAAAAAAAATTTATTTATTTTCCATTTATTTAAAAAATTAATAAAAATATCACGAAACTCCTTATAAATATCAGCATTTTTGACAACACGTGACGTCAAATTGCGAAAAAGGATAGCAACAGCATGCGCAACATTATACCTTTATTTTCTGTATATATTGAGGGAAAATGATTTATTAATTTAGAGAAAATTCGTCCTTGTGGGACCTGACTATAGGAAAGAAGAAGTTACAAGTATCAAAAAATAGAGTAGGTAAGGTAATTAATCCCAAAAGTCAGCATAACATTGGTTCGAAAAACGTTAATGTATGATAAATTGGTTCAACTATCTGTACGATTTGCAATACAACCTGGAATACGATAAATTTGAGCGTATATAAGGTCCATAAGAAAACTGATAGTCAAATTCTCCTAACAATGTATCCCCATATTTGGTGATGTCCGAAATGCATTCTGAAATTTTGCGAAACGCTGTGCCTTTGAAATTTAAAGAAACAATTATGAAATTGAAGGAAACAATTATGAAGTTGCCGACGTATCAATTCTTCTTTCATTACTTACGTAGCAAAACATCTTTTTGTTTTATTAATTAATTGTTGTCCACATGTTCTATTTTAGCAAGGGCTGGCTACTCCTATTTTACAACTTTTATCTGTTTATCAAATATAGGCAACAGCACTCTTTTTAATGCTACATATGAGTAATATAAATTAAATTTATCACACATAAATTTTAAATGAGCCGTAAATATTAACTAATGAACGATACATGAACAGGATTAGGTAATTCCATATTCCAACTATATCATGACGGGTGCAAAATATTCAACGAAACAAAAACGAACCTAAAATATTATATCCAAGTAATAATTATTCCGCATTATCAGCTGTTGGAACGATCTCTTCGCAATCTACAATAAAAGTCGTATGAGTATGGGGTTCGTAACAAATGCTATATTATGAGTCGACAATGTTTTTCTTTGCACTGAAATTGTGCACAGTTAGTAAATTTTGTCAACAAAATAAGTCTGAATGACGTTCTATTAAAACTATTAGTAGATGGTAAAAGAGTTGATCTATTATAGAAAGAGAAATTTAGATGTTAAATTTAAAGTAAAAGTTAGGTACTTTGGAGTATGAAAATTTAAATAATTGGCTATTTCTAATTTCAAAAACTTACTCATACTTAAATAAAATTTGAAAATTTCTTTTTGGCAAGCGGCTTCAAAATTTCAATTTCGTTAAACTGTGTGTTTAGTGTCGAATGTTCAAACAGAAAACTGCAAGATTCTAAATAAAATGTTAAATTTTCGATATGAAATTGGTTAGCGAGTTGCAAAACTTACAAATTAGTTGGTTAAGAAAAATTCAAATTTTTAATGTTTCAGGTATTTCTAAAGTTGTCATATTTCGATAATTAACAAAAATAAATTAAATTAAATAAGTAAAATCTAGCAAAGTAATTTAAAACTAAATTTTGGCGACTAAAATGGGAGCAATCCGTGAAATGGGACAAAGTAATTGGAGACTAAAATAGCCTGACTCGGATAAGGATTAGCAGAACACGGGACAATCATTAGCTAAGAGGGACTACTACGCGCATGGCGGGACATCTGAGATTCCTGCCTACAGTATTGTTACAATTTGATACAAATGACAAGCCACTGATGGTATTTGCTGCAACCTCTTCACTTCTAAAAAATGTCCCCAGAAGAGCCACTTACCATTCGAAGAGAAATATCGACTTCTCTCATCCATGTTTTCATCGATATCAATATATGTACATCTATTTTTGGAAAGTATCAAAGCATAATCATCAATATACCGATGTTCATCCGTATTTAAATTTAAATAAAAAAAGGAGGTGTAACCAACACACGACATTTTTTTACGAACAGGGAATTTTGGGAAACTTATTATGCAAATTACAAATTTTTTCTTTTGTAATTTTGATTATTTTATTTTTTTTTATTTTGCTTGAAATTTTTTTTATAATTTTTACTTTTTTTATTGTACAATAATTTTTTAGTTTTTTTTTTTTTTTTTTTGGAAATAGCTTTGCTTTATATCTTCAAACCACCCCTCTCGAAAGTGAGATATTTGAAAAATAAATTTTTGTAAAATTTTATAAATTTTTTTATTTATTTTTTATTTTTTTTGTTTTTTAGAAACATTTTGTATATATGTAATAGTTTTACTGTAAGCCTTATACTTTTTGAGATATTTGCGAAATAAATTTTCTGCTCTCCCTTGAGGCCCCTTGAGGTTGGCCGATTTGGACTAAAATTCACTGTGACCTCCCAATTTAAGAAAAAAGCTTAAATATGAAATTTCAGTTCAATTCGTTAAACCATCTAGCCTGTGGAGGAAACACAGACAGACTGACACAGTCATACTGACAGACCAACAGACAGACGCCTTTTCGAAACCCACTTTTTCGGACTCAGAGGACCTCAAAACAGACAAATTTCCAAAAATCTCAAGATCGAAAATTTTCATGACTACCATATTTTATGTTACTTTCGTAAAAGAAAGGAATAAAAAATCACAAATTTATTTCCTTCTAGGAAACTATTTTGGATGTCCGTTGTCTGATAAAATTGTCCCCTCATTTTTGGTTACGGGTAAAAAATCAGTAGAACCTCTACAGAATTACCACTAGAATATTTCAGTTTAATTTTCACACTATCAACGACTGATTGCAGTCTTGGCTCAACGCTCTAAAGCGACAATTTGGTTCATTTAACGTTAAAACTGCCGTAATAATTTTATTCCCGATGACAAGTGCATTGTTTTTCAAACATTAATGATATTTGGGCATAGAGCGCAAAACAACTACATAGTTGCAGCCATTGCAATGTTGCCAGATATTGGAAGAAGCACTCAAAATCAATCACCTTACAAACCAATATCTCAAATTTAAAACGTATTAGGCGATTATTTTATCTCACAAAAATTCCGAATTTTCGATTTACCTGACTATATAAAAATGTAATGCTATTTTGTAAATCAAATTGTCATTTCAAAAGAGCTCAGAACAATGATGAAGTAAGTCCATTGATGTTTAAATGTTTAAAGCAGAAATCAACAATTTTTATTTTAAATGTTATTAGAGCCTCATAAACAGTTTCGAACACATAACCATGCTCTGGAACTTATTGAATTACTTTTACTGAAACATTTTCTTAAACAAAAAAAAAATTTCAATTTGAAAAAAAATTATCAAAATAAAAAAGTAAAAAAATTTAAAATTCAAAAAGACCTCTAAAAGAACCAAAATACGAGAAGGCTGCTCATCTATTGGTTGTAGCAATTTCACTATCATAAAATTAATCTGAAATTGTATTGTCACGTACTGAATAGGGGTGATAACCTTGGGACTGATTATTTGAACAGACCTTGAGGGAGTTCTTCACCGAAAGTGCGAAGTACAAAGGATACAAGGAAATTTCAAGTACAAGGAAATTTTAAAAATAAGATGTATTAAAAGACAAAAAGCACACTGAAGCTTTAACACCTTTTTTGAGGAGTTGCATAGTTGCTTTACATTGAAGTTTGGAAAGTTATAGAAATAAATAAATTTATTTACTAAAACTATTTCTAACGTATTAAAATTGAACGGCTTGATGAAATTTTGTCATACTTTTGCCAACATGTACCTCCAATAACTAGTAGCGATCCAGATTTCTTTTCTCACGCGTCGCTGCTATATTATTACATCGGAAAAATAGCTTGCCTCGCGTTGCAGCAAAATTATTTCGTCAAATACTTTTAACCTCCCTGTCAACACGACTGTGTGTCTTTGGATTTTCCATTTTTTGGAAATAATGGAAATTTCTTGTCGTACTGAGTTTTTTAGTAGTCGCCAATAAAATTGGGTCAATATTTACGATTTTAATATAAAATGCACTATAAAATTTAATACACACCAGAGTATGCTCGTGTTAATGAAAAGTAGTTCGATACTCATGTTGAAACAAAGGTTAAATGTGTACTTGATTTCTTTTACTATGGAAAACTATCGATATATTGCAGAACGAAGAACTCTCTCACCATCTATTGAAGGAATCAGTGCCAAGATTATCGTTCCTAACATCACGAGTCAATAAAATTTCAGATTAGTTTTATGATAATGAAGTTACAACCTTAAAAAGCAAGAGGTTTTATTTAAAATTGAAAATGTTTTTTTTTTAATAATAAATTGAAATTGAAAATCTATATTCCTAATGACCCCCCTTCTAGAGGTAGAAAAAATATACTTTGGTATGGATTTGTTCTGATGTAGTGTAGGAGTATCGAAAGACACCTCGGTTAGTAAATTACTATTATTACCCTACAAGTAAGTTGCCTACTGATGGTGTGTTTATGACATAGGAAGATACCGTAGTATTGATACCATAGTATTGATGGCGCATACTCGAAAATTCATTTCAGTAACTTTTATGGTAATTTCGCAACAAGCGAACTTGACGGAGATAAAGTTTTCTCAATATTTTGGTAATTTTTTTCCCCTCCATACCAACTTAAAAAAACATATTTTCTTTTTAGTTTTGCTTAATATTTTAGCTTAATATTTATTGTAGCTCTTTTATTGAAAATGTAGCTACTTATTAGCTGTCAACACAAAGCCACGTAAGACGTTTATATTTTTTAATATTATTTAAATTTATTGTTATTTTTAAATATATAAGTTTTATATTTTTGTAAACAGGATTATGGTTATTTGTAATATACTTTGTATATACAAGTATGGTATTTTATATAATCCCTCATAGTATTGTGTAGTGTTGTGTTAAATAAAACTAAAAAATTCGTTGTTAATGAAAAAAATATTTTGTAACAACAAATTCAAAATTTATTTAATGGACGTATTAAATGTCAATACGTTCAGATAAAAGAATTTGTTTGGTTGTCTGCTGCTACAAAGATTATATATCCATAAGGAAATATATACTAACTCAAATGTAGCAGAGACGTAAAATTGTGTACAATCTGAAACCCGACGGCATGTTCCAAATGCAGTCAGTCCACCAAATTAATTTGCAGTCATCAATGCAGTCAGTCCACCAAATCCTCTTTGCTCCAATTAAATTTAGGACGTTTGTGTGAGAGTTATACACCGGTTTTTTTTTTGTTAACACAATTCGCTCATAAAGTAAATAATATTTTTTTAATTTATATACACAGCATGAATATAACTTTAACAGAAGAGGAGCAAAATTTAATAAACGAGTTGAAAAAGGAGGGTCGGGAAATGTTGTGGCAGCTACAACACAGGTTGTATAAAAACAATACGCTTCGTAGGCTTAAGTGGACTGAGGTAGGGGATGTTTTGGGGCTAACGTCTAATGAATGCATGGCATTGTGGAGACGCCTCAAAGGAAAATATTCCCGCCTCAGAGCTAGCCAGCGGGACAAAAGTGGAAGCGCATACAAAGTTATAAGCGAAACAACTAAATGCTTCTTAAAAGAAATGCGTTTTTTTGAAGCAGATAGTGATGACGAGTAAATATATTTAATTACAATATAATTACTTGTTCTTTTTTCTAAATTAATATTTATTTAAATAAAATTATTTATTTGATGCATAAGGTTGTTATTATGTAATGAGTAGTTAGTGGTAAAAAAATAAAAAAATTATTAGTAAGTAAAATTATTCTGTAGATCAATGCAAATATATTGAATAACTATTATATTGCAAATATATTTATTAATTATTACTCTTAATTTGATGTTCTGTTTTTTGTTCCTTTTTTAAACATATAGCGGACTCTTTTTAAAGTACCTATAGTATGTTGAATATTAATATATAAATATTTAACTTGTTATAAATGAGTTTTAATTTACTTTGTAGAACAAGAGAAAATACATTTTCGGCAGCGCCGAAAGAAGTCCCCGTAGAAAAGGAAAGTTTTTCGGCCGAATCTTCGTCGCAACCTGGCACATCAAAATCGGCAGCACTACCAAATAATTCCTTTCAAACATTATTTGATAGTACTGCTGCCGAATTGTCTGATGTTGATTTAGAGATCGTCTTGGACAAAGAGATTGGACATAAAAAAAAAAAATCAAAAAAAAGTTCCGAGCCGAAGCTGTGCAGAACGGCAGCAGAAGCTGTTGAAAAAATTTTGGGTCGGATGGACAACCACTACGACATATCAAAACAGCTTCTTGTCCAGCCGGCCCAAAGTTTGCCTGCGTTCACTCCAGGTTTTAATTTCGCCATGGGAGTTGAAGATGAGATTAAAACCTGGAGTGAGGAGGAGCAGCACTCTGTATATTTAAATTGGCGGAAAGGGCTTGCAGAGGAGAGAGCGAAAAGACAGGCCAAAATGAATAAATAAATTGTTTAGTTTTTTTATTTTTATTATTATATGTTTATCGTTTTAATTTTACAGTATTTACAACATTTTTATATTTTTGTTTTTTTATAAAATTTACATTAAAATGAATTTTTTACACCTGAACAACAATGTAATTTTAATTTAATGTCTGATTTGTGTTACCTTGATCGAACATGTGCATTTATGACACATCTTATTGTCTTTTATATGCATTGCTGACCATGCTGCAGAGTTTTATCCAACCATTATCCTAATTTAATGCTGTGTGTCCTGTGGAAATATATAATACAATAAATTAATAATCTAACTATCAAAGTTTTATTAAATTAAACTTACAAAATTATTAGTGCAACGAAGATTCTTGCCATGGTAGTCGATCTGTCGAATTAAAATAATATTTAAATTTTGCCCGCACGTCTGAAGCTGTTCTACTTGGGTTGTTTGAACCAACCCTTCCAATTTCCTGCATCCCCTGTGCATTACCTTGCGAACGCCAAGCTCCAGGTCGCAAATTCCCACCCACATCACTATCCACCAAATCTGTGGACATGTAATTTGAATTGGCGTTGTCCCGGAGCCAATTGTGGAGCACAACTGTGGCTTTGATTATGTTAAGCACAGTTGGCTTACTAGCAAGAATGGGCCGCCGATATATACGCCATTTGGCGGCCAAAATTCCGAATGCATTTTCCACTACACGTCTGGCCCGGGACAGGCGGTAATTAAACACATTTTGGTCTTGAGGCAAAACTCGTGTGTTGCGACCTGGATAAGGGCGCATTAAATTTACCAGCAATGGGAATGCTTCATCTCCAACAAATACGTGCGGGACTGTGTCAGATGTGTTGGGCAAGCAAGCTGGTGGCGGTAAGCACAATTCGTTACCACCATTCATAAGGGCTTTTCCGAAGTCACTGGTTCGGAATATTGTGCTATCGCCCTTATGGCCGCTTGCTCCGATATCCACCATAATACATTTATAATTTGCATCACAAACCGCAAATAATATTATACTATGGCTGTGTTTATAATTTCGATAAACCGAACCAGAATTCCCAAATGCCTATAACAAACAGAATATATATTTAATTAATAAACAATATAAGGTATCGTATACGTTTACAAATATTACCTGAATAATTACATGCTTACCATCCATAGCTCCTAAGCAATTTGGGAAGTTCCACCTTTCATAAAAATCCCTAGAAATGGATAACCACATTTCAGAGGTGGGTTGAGGGAAACAAATTAATTTTAATTTATCCCACAATACGTAACACGTCTGCCGAATTATTTGGGACGTAGTTGTTTGTCCAACTCGGTAGCCATATCGGCCAATCGAGATCATGCTATCTCCGCTAGCCAGATACCTAAAATTAAAAATAAATTATATTTCGTGTCTATATAATGTCTAATTTAATGTATACCTTAAAGTTAGTGATAACCTTTCACTTGCAGATATTACTCTGTCACTCAACATCATCGGTTGGATAAAAGAACCAACAATTGTCAGCAGCTCGTCAAAAACAGTGGGTGTCATTCGATGGAAATTATAGAACGAGGTTGTATCAGTCAACCTCATTTCATTCACCAAATTATGAAAATATCCCTGTTGAGATCTCCTGCGATTTACTGGATTGACAGCAAAACGACGGTTTCTTCGAGAAGAATTCATGTCGTTGGTCAATAAAACCGCAATCGCTGCTTGGGCCGCAACAATGTCGTTGGATAACACCGCTAACATTTGTTGTCTTGCTAAAGACAGTTGGTGTTGTCTTAATAAAGACAGATTTTGTAGTTGTCTTGAAAAAGACAGATTGGGTTGTCTTGAAAAAGACAGTTGTTGTTCGCTTTCCGACATTATTTTAAAAAAAAAACCGAAAAATCTAAGAAGTAAATTAAAGAATATATAACGGTAACAAAAAAAGGATTTAACTTTAATAACGACAATGAAAAAATATATTTAATATTTAACAACAACAAAACTAAAATGAGAAAATTATTATTTATATTATAAAGAAAAGAAAATGAAACAATGTATTGATAATTATTTATAATAACAAAATGAAACTAATTAAATCGAAAAATCACCGGTACACAAAATTAATTAAATTCGCACAAATATCTAACTGACATCAACTTATTTACACAAGGATACGAGAAAGACAGTTTGGAAACGTCAAAGTTTGAGAAATGTCAATCAAAATACATTGAGCAAAATATTAAGCAAAACTAAAAAGAAAATATGTTTTTTTAAGTTGGTATGGAGGGGAAAAAAATTACCAAAATATTGAGAAAAGTTTATCTCCGTCAAGTTCGCTTGTTGCGAAATTACCATAAAAGTTACTGAAATGAATTTTCGAGTATGCGCCATGAGGTGAAGTTCGTCATTAATGATTTGCTCAAAATAAATAAGTTTATTTTACGCCATTTTATTTATCAAATAAGGAGAAGGCTTTGAGTTTCATGTCGGTTGGACTGGACATAAAAAGTTTGAGTAAAAATTTGTAATATGTATATACAAAGTATATACATATGTGTATGTATTTTAGAAATATAACCCGCGAATGAATTTCGGCTGCACCAAATTAATTCTGCGTTGGAATTGTTACTAGATCCCTCCATGCTAAATTTTTGTTTGCCTTTGCTCCAATAATGCATGATATTTTTATTATTTCAATTTTTGTCAAAAATAAAAATATTTAGGCGACTAGCGAAAGCAAAATAATTTTAATATTAATTATTAATTACCGAGGGTTAAATTCATTATTGAACAATTAATTAATTGTTTTGTAATTTGTAAGTAATAACGAATAATAAAGTTGAATTTTCAAAACGTTATAAATTTATTTGTTGTTTGTTAAATTCAATTTTATTTTAATTTATTTAATGTATTGCTAAGTGTGCAGCTTCCGTGTCCAAAAGTAAGTGAACGAGATCAATCAAAATTTTCACAATCGTAAATTTAAGCAATAAAAAATACCGCGGCAATATTCATTTACAAAACTGCTGAATAAAGTTAAAATGTGTTTGACTGCAGATGGCAAGTCGATCTAACTAAATATTATTGTCGATAATATAGATTAATAATAAATGTCAAAAATCTATCTGCAAAAACAATGATCGACTGTCAATATACAGAGTAAGTAAATTTGTCACTTTTTTAGCGTAAAATAATAAAATAACAATAATAAAATATATAATAACAATTCATTTTTAGAAAACGTAATTCAACGTGAAGCGGCACATCTCATCATTAAAAGATAAGTAAAGAAACATTATATAATACAAATTATCTTCTAAATTTGGTATTTTCTTTTCTTTTCAGTTTGATGATCCGTAACATCCCGCGCCCATTGGTTCGATAGAGCCAACAGGTAAAATACAAATTTTGGTAATCGGCCGCTTCATCAACCCAAGCTTTGTTTTGATTAGTACGACGCGTACTAGAGCATCCTTCCCGTGTATAAGTTGTTTAACTCTGCCCAGCAGCAATTTCCATCTCTTCCAGAAATGTTGAACCATTTGTTGTATGTGTTGCCATCGTGCCAACCGATTTGCCTTAACATCCAATAAACCTTGCTCTGGTAGTAGTACTAGCGGTTGACCGATGAGAAAATGACCCGGTGTAAGCGGATCAACTTCTTCCTTTGACAGTTCACAAAGAGGCCTTGAATTTAAGACTGCCTCTATTTGGGTAAGTAACGTCGACATCTCTTCGTAGGTAAGTATTGTCTCTCCAAGCACTCTCTTAAGGTGGAACTTGGCAGACTTGACCGCCGCTTCCCATAGGCCTCCAAAGTTTGGTGAAGCTGGAGGAATAAAATGCCACACAACTTTGTCGGTAGTGACATACTGCTTTAGAGCTGCATCCTTTGACACCAACTCCAGCGTTCTGCCCAACTCTCGCTCAGCGCCAATAAAGTTGGACCCGTTGTCACAATATATATGACCACAAATACCACGCCTGGCTTGGAATCGTCGAAGTGCTGCTATGAATGCCTCAGTTGTCATGTCAATGACCAATTCCAAAAGTAGAGCATTGGTAGTAATACAAACAAATAAAGCTAAGTATAATTTTATGATTTTGGCACCTCGTAACCTTGACGCCTTTATCTTTAAAGTACCCGCATAATCAATGCCGGTCATATGAAATGGACGGTAGTGTGTTACACGACATCTCGGCAGCTGTCCCATCAATTGCTCTTGTTGTTGTGCCTTTAATTTACAACAAGGAATACATCTTCCAATTATTTGACGTATTTCGCTTTTCCCTCTCAGTACATAATATTGTTGCTTCATTATAGAAGCTAGCAGAGCTGGACCAGCATGTAGGTGCTTCAAGTGCTCATTCCTTTATAATTAGTGTTGTAATACGGTGCTGCGCAGGTAAGATTATTGGATGTTTAACTTCATATGACACATCTGCATTTTGCAATCTTCCTCCGACCCTCAATAAACCAATTTTATCTACAAAGGGAATTAATGATATTAATTTTGAGTTTTTTTTATGTCTTTACCACTAGTGAGCGCGTCTATCTCTGGCCCAAAAACATTGTGTTGTATGGCTCTAAGTATGAAATGAGCTAGCGTTGCTTATTCTTAGTGATCGTCTATTCCTGGACCACTTAAAAACCAAAGCCATCACACCAACCACCTTTGAAAATTTGGAGCATCGTTCTAACAACCGATTTACGAGAACGTAATGATCTGGTAGCCGCTTATCACACATGTCTACGCTGAGCATTAAAATAGTGTTCTTCTTTTCCTCGTTCAATGCTTCTTCATTGAATGCAGTATTTAACGAATTTTGGTACGGCCAATCAGCTTCCGGTCCTTGTAACCATTCTGGACCACACCACCATAATTTGAAAGACACCAGATCGTCTGGAAATAAGCCACGCGATGCACAATCGAAGATCTTGGACGATTCTGACAACATGCTTCGTTTGGTCAGTTTTCCATCACATAGTTGCACCTTGAAGCAAAAAGTGTTATTAATTGGAGAATACTTTAAACCTAATGTGGAAACTGCTTGTGAATCATCTACCAAATTCAATAAAGAAAAGCCCTTATTGCCTTCTGGAATACTTTTTAATAGGTCTTCACTATTAGATGCCCATTTACATAGTCTGAAACCTCCTTTACTTAACGCAGCTATTAGCTCTTGACAAATCCTAACTGCTTCTTCGATGTTGTCAGCTCCGGACATCAGATCATCAACATAGAAGTCATTGTTGATCACTTCAGCTGTTTTGGGATAGTCTTGCTTGTAATCTGATGCAAGCTGTATCAAAGTTTGAGTAGCTAAGTATGGAGCGCAGGCTGTGCCATATGTTACTGTTAGTAAATTGACTGTTTTTAACGTATCTGTGGGGTTTTTTCTCCAAATAATTTTTTGATAGGCTGTGTCACTTTTGTTCACCCAGATTTGGCGAAACATTTTGTCTATGTCTGCCGTGAAAATTATTTTGTGTCTGCGAAATCTATGAATTATTTCCACTAAGCTTAACTGCACCGTAGGACCCACCGCCAACTCGTCATTTAGTGAGTTTCCATTTGACGTCTTCGCTGATCCATCAAACACTACTCTCATCTAGCAGTCGTGCTCTTCTCTCTTAGAATGCCGTGATGTGGTAAGTAATATCCATTTGCTTTTGCAGGCTGGGAAATCTCCATGTGCTTCAATTGTAGGTACTCTTCCAGAAATTCAACGAATTGGTTTTGAAATGGTTTATCCCGCGAACACCTTTTCTCTAAATTCAAAAACCGTTTTACTGCCATTTTTCTTGAATCACCTAATACTGGTATATCTTTCTTAAAGGGCAAGCTTACCATGTATTTGCCATCATCACTTCTTTTAACTGTGCGCTCGTAGTGTAGTATACAGAATTCTTCCTCCTCTGTGTAAGGAAGGGCAGTCTCGTTAATCTCTTCAGTTTCCCAAAATCGTTTAAGTGATGCGTCTAGGCCCAAATGCAAATTAATTGGAACGTCTTTAATACCACTTTCTAGTTGAATTGGTGTTCCAGCTATTACCCATCAAAGCCTTGTATTTTGCGCATATAAATTATTTTTAGAAATTCATAGTTTTCCGTCGCAAATTAATTCGAAGAAAAAATCGCTTCCGAGTAAAACTTCGATCTTGTCCTCCTTGTAAAAATGCGGATCTGTTAGCTTTAGTTGCTGCACTTCAGATAGTTTATCCATTTCCCAGTTAATTATCGATTGATAAGATGAAATTTTCGGCACGATAAGTACTCTGGCTTTTGTGTTATATGGACATTCCACCGCAAACCTCGAACGGATGTGTAATGTAACTGCACCCCGTGATACACCGGACATGGTGTCGTCCAGTCCTTTAATCAGCACTCTACCATTTTTTCTCTTTAGGTCGAGCTGCAGAAAACATTCTTCCGTTATGAAAGAAGTTTGCAACCCGGAGTCCAGTAAGGCCTTGCACAGCTTCCATTCTCCTTGTTGACTCTCTACTAATATTTGGGCCGTCGGTAATATAGCATTTTTCACAGAACTAGCATGACCACAATTTGCCTTTTCTTATAACTGCTTGTACGTTATCTAGATGTAGAATTGTGTGATGTTTCCTCTGACACGTGCTTTGCTTTACATTGATAAACCGAATGACCTTCGCTTAGACAGTTAAAACATCTTAGATGTGTTTTAGTGAATTCTCGACGCTGACTAATATCTATAGCTAAGAAATCCTTACAATCAAATAACTTATGTGGTACTTTCTTACAGAAACCGCAGCATCTGTTGTAGCAGTAGCACCGCACATAGTTTTCGAGCTATGAGGACTTGGTTTTGACAAGCCACGTTTGCTTTACTCTGGTTTCATACCGTGTAATGAATCCATCCTTATGTTCAGAAATGCTAACAAATCCTTAAACGATGGATAATCCTGACCTGCTGTTTCTAGTCGCCACATTTGTTTCGTTTCGGCATCCATCTTTTGTAATGCGATAAAGATCAACCAATGATCTCGACTCTCTGCTAACCAAGTGCCTTTAAGACACGTACAACTTTGTCACATGTATCGTGTAAGCGTGCGATGCTTTGAGATGTCGCTTGTGTAGCTATCGGCTGATCAAATCGGATAAACGATTCCATTATATATCGTTTATCGTTTCTTGTCGTATCGTTTACATAATTTTTGGAAAGCTTAAATATAATTAGCATCATTTATAGGAAAATGTCGCACTAAAGCATGCGCTTCACCCCTCAGTAACCCTTTCATATACTGAAACTTTTGGGCGGGTGATAGCATCAAATTTTCATGCACAGTTGACACATACAAATCGTGAAAAGATTGCCACTCCCTATAGTTCCCATCAAATGGGGGGATCGTCGTTGGCGGTAACTTGAATTCACTGGTATGCGCTTGCATAGAATTGTTGATCCTATGATCTAAATTCACAGGTTGAATTGTATGTGCCTTTGTACATATTAAAGTTTGTAACTTAGTTACAATTGAATAATGGAAATATGTTGATTTTGGGGCGAGAAAATTTAACCACGCGTGAAATAGCAGAAAGATTAAACATTCCTAAAAGTACTGTCGCGTGGAATATTAAAAAAAAGCGAGAGATGGACAGTACACATGGAAAGAAAGGCTCTGGAAAGCCCAGAAAGACAACGCCAGTGGAAGATCATTTTTTAATATTACAATGTCGTCGCGTTTTAAAACTTCATCGGGCATAAGAGGGGATCTTGAGCGAGCAACGGGAAAACAAATTTCAGCCAGCTTAGTGAGAAAAAGACTTGTTAAAGCTGGTTTGAAAGCACTTAAACCAGTTCAGAAGCCTGAGATCACATTGCGAGTGAAGAAAAACGTTTGCTATGGGCCCCCAGCAGCATGTTTCTTGGACTCAACACTCAAGAGATGTGGAATGATGTGATTTTTTCCGATGAATCAAAATTCAAGCTGCTCGTTGGAGATGGAAGAATTCTCGTAAGGAGAGAATCTCGCGAGAGGCTTAGCAACGAATGTCTTTAAAGACTTTCACCGATAAATGAAGGAGGTATGTTCTGGGAATGCTTTTCTGAAAATGAAACCGGTCGATTGTGCTTCCTTAGTTCCAATATTACGGCAGCTGTTTATCTGCAGGTCCTACATAACGAATTTGAGCCTTCTATGTTAAAGCTTTTGACGAGACTGGCAGATTTATTTTTCAACAGGACAACGCTCCGTGCCATATAGCCAAAGTTGTAAGTTGTTGAAAAATTGGCTTTCATAAACATAAATAATTTGTTAAAAACTTGCTTTTTTTCTTATCTCTTCATTTAAAGGTAAAAAAGTACTTCGCAGAAAAAAATATCGATGTGTTGAGCTGGGCCCCGTGCAGTCCAGACTTAAATCCCATAGAAAATATTTGGTCTATAATGAAGCTAGAAGTAGCAAGAAAGCGCTCAGAATCAATTTAAGCTTTAAAAAGTTTGTTGATGACGATTTGGGAATCCATACCTTCTACGGTGTATCGCTGTAATAAAAGCAAATGGCGCTCCAACAAAATATTAATATTAAAGATAGAATTTCTATAAATCAGTAATAAACAAAAAAAAAAATAAAAAATAAGTGTTTAATTTATTCCATTACTCTAACTCCAATCAACGTATTTTGAATATTTTGGCATTTTTCGGGTTTTCACCCTAAATTGCAGGTATATTTTTTTTTTTTTTTTTTTTTTTTTTTTTTTTTTTCAAAAAACTAGGTCATACATGTATTTAAAATGATTTATTGGTTTTTAAAGTTTTGTAATTTTAGCAAAAAAAGACTCCAATTTGTAATAAAATATGTTTGTCAAATATATTTTTCCCAGCACTGTATGTATGTAGTGTGCATTACACATGTAGTTATTTATTTGCCAACTAAATTATTTACGCTACCAACTCATAAAAAAAGAAGATTCCAAGTCTGAATCAACGTTTCATTAATAAGGATGGACTTGGAGCAGAGAACGTGACGGTTTCATCAAGATCGAGGCATAACTGCGGGTTCCTGCAACGGCGCAGCAGAAAGTGGACAGCTAACGGGAGGAGGTTTTGTGCGGCAACGGAGCGTGGGAGGCGTAAGTATTGGTCGGGTCGTGGTATGTCTCCACTAACCGTAGGGCACTTTGTTGTTCCGGGTGGCGTTTTTTTTTAATAATTCTTTTTGCTGGTTATTTTGCCGGTATTTCAGTGGTCCCGGTAGTAGAGCTCTTCATCCGCGGATCATCTGGACGAGACTCCGTGTATCACCGTGTGTTTTTTTTTAATTGGTTAGTGGTCGCTTCAAACAAAAAGGGGGGAATGATTAATTGTTTTTATTGCGCCTGCTATACCTCGTTACTCGAAAAAAAAAATCAAACCATAACAAAAAAAACTTTTTGTAATCAAACTGAATAAAGGTTTATAACGTTTAAAAGAAAAAATTTTTTTTTGTTATGAGTTATTAATCTATTATTTCAGGGAGTGATTTAGTGTTGTAGCGGAAGTGTGTGTGTAGGGAAGGTGAGTGTCATGGACCGGTGGATAAATTAAGGAAGGAATCAGCGGCTTATTTACAAAAAAATTCCAGGTCGACATTACTTATCACCACCCCCAGAGACTGTCCTAGTCAGGTACCAAGCCGCGTGATGTCGATTTTGGAAAAAATTTCTGTTTACGGTAGGAGGCTCAACCGAAGGTTAGTTCGTCCATCACTCCTTCAAGGGTGCTGTTCACGGTAACGTGCGGTACGAAGGGTGATCGGATAGGGGTATTACGGTGGCCTGGTGCGGACTTGTGCCAGACTGCAACCAGTTCGAGGAGTAGCCTGGGCAACTTGGCTGCTGAAGTGAGTTGTAGTTGGGTACAGGTCTTATATCTAGATGCCCCCCAAACTGAATTCGGGCTGAGCTGCTCTAGTGTTGATACCAATAACCGGAAACATAACAAGTTATAACTGCAAGCCCATGTTACGCCCAGCCAAACAGCATGGCAGAAAAAGGAGTGCACATTGCGCCTGCTATACCTCGTTACTCGAAAAAAAAAATCAAACCATAACAAAAAAAACTTTTTGTAATCAAACTGAATAAAGGTTTATAACGTTTAAAAGAAAAAATTTTTTTTTGTTATGAGTTATTAATCTATTATTTCAGGGAGTGATTTAGTGTTGTAGCGGAAGTGTGTGTGTAGGGAAGGTGAGTGTCATGGACCGGTGGATAAATTAAGGAAGGAATCAGCGGCTTATTTACAAAAAAATTCCAGGTCGACATTACTTATCACCACCCCCAGAGACTGTCCTAGTCAGGTACCAAGCCGCGTGATGTCGATTTTGGAAAAAATTTCTGTTTACGGTAGGAGGCTCAACCGAAGGTTAGTTCGTCCATCACTCCTTCAAGGGTGCTGTTCACGGTAACGTGCGGTACGAAGGGTGATCGGATAGGGGTATTACGGTGGCCTGGTGCGGACTTGTGCCAGACTGCAACCAGTTCGAGGAGTAGCCTGGGCAACTTGGCTGCTGAAGTGAGTTGTAGTTGGGTACAGGTCTTATATCTAGATGCCCCCCAAACTGAATTCGGGCTGAGCTGCTCTAGTGTTGATACCAATAACCGGAAACATAACAAGTTATAACTGCAAGCCCATGTTACGCCCAGCCAAACAGCATGGCAGAAAAAGGAGTGCACATTGCAAAACAAATGCAATCAAAATGATCAAGCTTTATGAAGAGTATTGTGAGAGCATTGGTACCCCCAGATAGCCGAACTAAATTTATCACTAGATCCCCAAAACACAGTAGAAATAAACTAGATTAGCTAAAAACGGAACAAAATAATGTTGTGGTTCAGGAGGGTGGTAACTTAAAAATCTGGTGAAATTGTTCTTAAATTCTGGTCAAATTTTAATTAATCCTAGATGAAATTCTATTTATTTGAAAAAGCCTAGAACTAAATTTGGTTTAAAACATAAGAATCAAAAAGACGGCGAGTGAAACAATTTTTCTCAAGTGAATCAGTGAATCAATTGCTGTTTATCTTGTCTCGGCTTTTGCATTTCTCAACTTTTGATTTACAAGATAAACGGTAACAAAAAATTCACTAGATGTAAACATACTAGACAATCTAGTTGAATCAAGTAAAATTAAAAATACCAGATTTCTGGTTGTAATAAAATCTGAAAATTTTACTTGAAATACAGATATGTAGTACTGAAAATCAAGTAAACAAGCAACGGTCCTCGTCTGACCCAAAACAGACTAAAGTTCCTAGGGGCATCTATTTTAAATTACCTGACAGACCTCAGTAGGGTGGACGTCAGGATCATCCAGCGCTTTCTTAACAGCCCAAAATATTTTCAATGAATAAGTGGATCAATAATAAATTGTGGTATGGGAACGGACCAAGTTGTATTTATGCTGGGCTGCCTAGACTGCTTTAACCTAACCTACTGTAACCTTAATTAAACTTATTGATGTAAATTAATTTTAGGGGCATATCCTCCATTCGGTCGCAATTTTAATATGAAAAATAATTGATTTGCGACTCACATTTAATATTTTTCGAGTACTTTTGCCGCAATCTAGATAATTTTTCAAGAGAGGCAGAAAAAGTTGAATATTAAATTGATTTTTCACTTATGCTGACTAAAGCTACTACGGCTTGCAACCATAGCCTTTGGCCTTGATTTGGCAAGGCATTACATTTGCGATTGCGATTTTATTTTCCTTCGAAGAAAACAATTTCGAGATTTCTGTCAAGCGTTTATTTTGGCAGGGTACCTTTTATATTAATCATGTAACAACAATATACAGTTTGTCCATCTCTTATGGAGTGTTTAGTCTCATGCTAGTTTCAGTTTTCTGAAACATTTTAATTTTTACCAAAAATTCAATCGAATTCGTTTAACGTTATTTAGGTCCCTATATATCAAAATTGATACATTATACTAGAAATAGCACGATGTATTTTATTTGTAATCAAGATATACAGAAAAAAGAGGTAGTATATTCCCGTGTCTCATTTTCGTCTTTCTTTGCGCACCACTTCACGTGTAGTCAAAAAAACATATTTTTATATGAAGTTTGGCAGTTTTTTGATTAATTTTTTAAATAAATCAAGAATAATCGTAATTTTTTTTAACAAACCGTATTCACAATTGATAATGATAGTTTAGAGATCCTTTTTATGCTTTATATTTTTTTTATGGTGCAAATATTTGAGAAATAATTCCTTTGAGTATAATGTCTAAGATACGTAAATGGAAATAAGGGTAGACAAAATTATGAGTACATAACATAAAACCATTAAATTATTAAAAGTTTTTGGTCATTTGTACATATGTACCCTACCAATTATTAAATTTTTTATTTTTTTACTTTATCTACTCAAATATTTGCCATCTATTTTAAGCGACGAATTTATTCAAAATTTAAAAAAGTTAGAGGATATCTTCAACAAAAGTACATAATTCGACGATATTAAAAGTTGGAAGAAACTACATAAAAAACTTAATTAATATCATTTTCAAACGAAGTCGAATTAGATTTGAAAATAAAAAAAATGTTTTTTAGGTGTAAAATGTTTTTTAAAATTCGGTTATTAAACGCCCAGTTAATAGAAAATATAAATTTGAAAAAAAGGAAATTAAATAAAAGTATAAATTAAAATTAAATCTCTAGCTTATTTCATTTATTGTCTTATGGTTTTCGCTACAAATAAATCAAAACACCCATTCACAGTTTAGTGTTCTATATGTGTTCTTATCAGAAGTACAATTGATTGTTTTGTTGCATTAGGAAATATTCAAATTTAGTGGAGGACGACAGTTCGTCGAAGAGGATAGACGTGTTTTTTCTATCCTCTTCAAAAATTTAATTTTCTTTTATTTTATTTTTATTTTTGTTTCTTATGTATAGGGAAATTCCCTTTTATATGATATTGTAAACTACATTGCATTGCAAAATATTTGAGGTATTGATGAAAATGTTTCAACACTTTTGTCAGTTTAATTTAATTTAATTATATCAAAGTGTCATAGTTTGTTCGGGTATTTTTGTCTGATGGTGTAGTTGGTATAAAGTATATTTAATTATAAAGGGTGGTTAAATTTTAAGGGCCGATGTTGATTTTGAATAAAACACAAATTATTTAGGAAATTATTGTCAATTCTTTTTATTATGATAATACGGTATGGTTCAATTATGTATGGAACAAAATATCGGCCAAATGGCCGCCGCGACCTCGGCGGCACACCTCCACCCGATGGTCCAAATTTTCGATGACGCTTAGGCATAATTGAGGTTCTGTGCCGTTAATGTGCCGAATTATCTCATCCTTTAGCTCTTGAATTGTTGCTGGCTTTTCGACGTACACCTTTTCTTTCAAATAACCCCAAAGAAAGAAGTCCAACGGTGTCAAATCACATGATCTTGGCGGCCAATTGACATCGCCACCACGTGAGATAACACGGCCATTGAATTTGTCGCGCAAAAGAGCCATTGTTTCGTTAGCTGTGTGGCAAGTGGCACAGCCCTGTTAAAACCACATATCGTCCACATCCATATCTTCCAATTCGGGCCATAAAAAGTTCGTTATCATCTCACGATAGCGAACACCATTCACAGTAACTGCCTGACCGGCCTCATTTTGGAAAAAATACGGCCCGATGATGCCGCCAGCCCATAAACCGCACCAAACAGTCACTCTTTGTGGGTGCATTGGTTTTTCGACAATCACTCTTGGATTATGATTCGCCCAAATGCGGCAATTCTGCTTATTGACGAATCCACTGAGGTGAAAATGTGCCTCATCACTGAAGATGATTTTCTTCGAAAATTGATCATCCACTGTTGCCATTTCTTGCCACCATTCTGACCATTGACGACGTTTGGAATGGTCAAGAGGCTTTAGTTCTTGAGTCAATTGCACCTTATAAGCATGTAAATGCAAGTCTTTATGCATAATGTTCATCAACGACGAGCGTGAGAGGTGCAATTGTTGGGCACGACGACGAGTTGAGGTGGACGGCTCTTCAGCCACACTATCGCGAACAGCAGCAATATTTTCTGCAGTACGAGCTGTACGAGCATGCACTGGTGTTTTAAAATCTCCTACAGACCCGGTTTGCTCAAATTTTTGCACGATTTTTCCGATTGTACGCACATTTGGACGATTAAATTGACCGAAAAAATCACGAAGTGCACGATATGCATTTTGATTTTAACGCCCATTTTCATAATATGCCTGAATAACTTTAACGCGTTGCTCGATTGTGTATCTTTCCATGGTTCAAATTGAGTTAGTCTGAAATTGAGAAATGTCAAATGAAATGCAGAAAAAAACTTGGCGTTTAGGTGTGGTTCACATTCAACGTCGGCCCTTAAAATTTAACCACCCTTTATATAATTGTTAGATCGTCTCCAAGTTACAGAAATGTTAGTGAATTCTCGCTCAACATCCAGAAACTCCAAGCATCCAGCAGTTAGGTAGCGTAGAAAATGTATCGTTCTTTTGATATCTATTTTATTTTATTTATCACTATCTAATTTATATAAATAAATTTCTATTAATTAAGTAGTAAAGCAATTTAGTTTTCAGTGATACCTGGGAAACACTATTTGAGTTTTATTAGTAAATATCATATTGTAGGTACATGTAGTACTTAACTAAATTATTGATATTCTAGACTTTTTGCGTATTATCAATGTGTTCAGGATCTTCACCTAAAAAGAAAAATTTGTAAATATGTTGATTGATAATTTCATAAAATATGTAACTTATCTTGGTGTTGCACAGCAATTATATTTCTTTCAATATATTTATGTTGTATAATTCTGAAATCAATTTAAATTATTGCTGTTAATTTATTGTATTGCATATATATATATATATATTATAACTTATTTATTTTATAATTTAAAAGCGAAAACTTACTCGGTATTATCATTTCAGCTGATTTTCACACAAATAATTTGTTTACAAATTAGCTTTTGACATTTGTTCAATAGTTAGAAATTTATTCTATGTTTTTTAAGAAAGTGTTATAAAGATCGATCACTGCCATCTATCATTAAACATTTAATTATCTAACGTCTAATAGATAGCGCTGGTGTAGAATATACTATTTTTGTACGTACTATTTTGAAATGATATTGCCGCCCTTTTTCAGTTTTTTATAACGCTTAATTTTATTTTCTCGTTCACTTTGATTTTGAACATTGAGCTGTGTGCACCAAGAGATCGAATAAAGAAAAAAAATATTAAAAGGAAAAATTGTTTGTGCTAATAAAATTATAAATTTAATAAAACAAGTGTTTTCATATTTGTGGTAAAGAAAGAGATTTTATTGAACGCTTTTTATTGCTACACAATGTTTAATTTATATTATATACAATAAATTAACTATTTACAGGAGAATGGTAACTAATGGAACAAGTGCTGAGAATTTAAATTATAACTTAATAATTTAAAATGTTTAAACATTCTTTTAGAATTTTAGCTTAGAAGTGGGAGAGTTTACATAGGCAATTTCATAAAATGTTAATTTTTGTAATACTTGTATGTAATATATTGTGTTTTGCTCATTAATATATATTAATTAATTTAGTTTAAAAATATTTAAAGGTTTCTCTTGCTTAATTTGCTAATAAATAATTAAATTTTCAGAATATAACATAGTTCCAGTGGGGATTAAAATAATCCTGAATTTCAAAATTAGATTTGATTGATTGATTGATTTGATATTATTGATTGATTGATTGTGAGTGTAAGGTCAAGCATTATAGCAAGTCTCCCGGACTCCCGGGCACACACCTTACACCCGTTTACCCACAACAAAACCGAAGGATAGGATAGCATTATTAGTTGGGACAGACTCGACCCGGTTACAGACACCAATGCGATCGATAGTTAGTAAATTAACGGCACAAAAGACAACACAATCTAACTACATTTTTAGATGATCATCCCTCTGTAATCCAGGGCCGGATACTCAGGACTCCCTAAACCTAAATTAAAAATTATTAATGTTGTAATTTCCCCGTGTTCGCCTTTTAAAAATTTACCTGATAAAATATTTAAGAAAATTTAAAATTACTATGCTAAAATTATAATTATAATTACAGTAGAATTCGCTTATAGCGAACACTAAAGGGACATAATTTTGTTCACTATGGCCGGCTGTTCATTTTAATCAAATATTCGTTTAAGTTTATAAACGAAGTTCTTTGTTTGTAGTGTATAAGAAAAAATAAGTGTTCGTGCAAATTCAAGGCACACACAAGGGTGGGCAGTAACGAATTACATTTATTTAAATTACGTAATTAAAATACAAATTTCAATTTGTAATTTGTATTTTAATTACTCATTTTCCAAGTAACAGTATCTTGTATTTTAATTACTTAAATTCTAAGTAATTGTAATTTGTATTTTAATTACCTCAGTTTTTAAAATTTCTTATTTCAATTTTTACAAGGCTTATTAAAATCTGGTTCCAGAGCCATCAGTATAAAACCTAATCTTAATATTCGTTGTTCTAATGATACGTTTTTTCACTAAACGAATTTTGCCAAAAAAAATTTGTCAATTTACAAATGTAAAGTATTTGTAATTTGTATTTTAATTACAAATTACAATTCAAAGCAATTGTAACTTGTATTTTAATTACTCCACTCGAAAGTAATTGTAATTTGTATTTTAATTACTGAGTTTGCTGTAATATTTAAAAGTATTTTAATTACTCAGTGTAATGTAATTTGCCCAGCCTTGGGCACACAACTATATGACAAAACTATATGATCATTATAAGCGTTTGATCGTTATATACATGGTTTGGTATAAACGGATTCAACTGTATTTTAATAAACATCATTATAACAAAATAAAGATAAAATTAAATAAAATAAAGTTGAAATTAAACTTTAAATATAATAATAATATAAAAATAGCTATAATTATAAATGTTGACCTTCACTAAGTAAGTATTCATATATAAAATTGATTGATTATGATTGATTATGCGTGTACGACCAAGCATTATAGCAGGATCTCCCGGACTCTCGGGCCCATGCCGTACACCCGGACACATATAACAAAACCGAAGGATTGGGTAGGATTATTAGTTGGGACAGACTCGACCCGGTTACAGACACCAATGCTATCGATAGTTAGTAAATTATTAGCACAATATATAATAAATAGGTTAGCACAACACAACACAATCTAACTACATCATTAGACGATCATTGCTCTGGAATCCAGGGCCGGATACTCAGGACTCCCTAAATCCTAAATCTAAAACAAGGCTTAAAAAATTATGTTGTAATTTCACCTTTGTCCGCCTTTCATTAATTTACCTGATAAAATAATTAATAAAAATTTGAAATAACAGCGCTTATTTCCTTATTAATAGTCCTTTTATATCCAATTAAATAATTATTATTTACTGCAACAAGAATTAACATAAACATTAAATCGTTTAAACATAAAATTTTACTTAAAACTAATCATCAATTCCCTACCGATCCAGAAAAGAAAATATATAATTATGAATTCAATTATTTTATAAAATTTATATAAAATGATTTAAAAGATAATATTACAGCACCGCAATACCTAGATTTATTAATAATTCAATAATTCAATTAGGTACTATAAGTATATTAAGAATCAACAAATAAAATTAACATACAAATTCCCAGACAACTCTGAAAACTAAATTTAATTAATAAACATCATAATAACAAATTTTATTACTTAAATGAATAATTATTATAACCGGATCTTCAGTATTCCCGAGCACACATCGTACACCCATTTATCCATCCCCAGCCGAAGGATAAGTGTAAATTGTTAGTAATTATATAGTAAAAATAGTTAGCACAGGACAACACAATTTCTAAACTACAACTTATTCACTACTTGTTAATACTAAAGGGTTGATTCAAACTAAAATTTGAATTTGAAATTCGGGATTAATTTTGATCCCTATAATAATGATTAATTCTAGAACTATGTTTATTCTGAAAATTGGATCATTTATTAGTAAATTAGAAAAAAGATCCCTTTAATAATTTGAAAACTAAATTAATTAAAATATATTAATGGACAAAACAGAATATATTACAAATTACAAAAATTAACATTTTATTGATTGATTGATTGAGAGTGTACGGCCAAGTATTATAGCAGGATCTCAAGGACTACCGGGCACACACAGTACACCCATATACAAAAAACAAAACCGAAGGATAGGATAGGATTATTAGTTGGGACAGACTCGACCCGGTTACAGACACCAATGTGATCGATAGTTAGTAAATTATTAGTACAATATATAATAAATAGGTTAGCACAAGACAGCACAGTCTAACTACATTATTAGATGATCATTTCTCTGGAATCCAGCGCCCACTCAAGACTGCCTAAATTTAAATTAAGACTTAAAAAATTATTAATGTTGTAATTTCCCCCTGTCCGTCTTTCATCAATTTACCTAATAAATATTTAAGAAAAATTAAAATTACTAAGCTAAGATTACAAAAACAGCGCTTATTTCATTTTTCATGGTCCTTCTATATCTAATTAATTAATTATTACGTACTGCAACATGAATTAGAATAAACGTTAGGAAATTTCTGATTAGTTTTAAGTAAAATTTTATGTTTAAAATGGTTTTTAACGTTTATTTTTATTCTGGTTGCAGTATGTAATAATTAATTAATTAGATATAGAAGGACCATGAAATAAAATAAGCACTGTTTTTGTAATCTTAGCTTAGTTATTTTAAATTTTCTTAAATATTTTATCAGGTAAAATAATGAAAGGCGGATAGGGGGAAATTACAACATTAATAACTTTTTAAGTCCTGATTTAGTTTTAGGGAGTCCTGAGTATCCGGCCCTGGATTCCAGAGAAATTATCATCTAATAATGTAGTTAGATTGTGCTGTCTTGTGCTAACCTATTTATTATATATAATACTAATAATTTACTAACTATCGATCGCTTGGTGTCTGTAACCGGGTCGAGTCTGTCCCTACTAATAATCCTATCCAATCCTTCGGTTTTGTTATATGTAAAAAAGGTGTACGATGGCTGCCTGGCTAGGGGCGGATATCACACTATTAGACTTATGTGGTTATCGATGTGGCGCCTTTCTTTACTGGGTGAATATTGTTATGTTTGGCTTCATGAAAAGCTGAATATGATGGTACATATTTCCTTGGTGAGGGAGAGTTATGGTGTCGTGTTGTAACATAGGTACAGTGGTGTGGTATTCGCATTTATAATAAGGGAGACTTGCTTAATGCTTGATCGTACATTCAAATCAATCAATCAATCAATCAAATCAATTAGGAAATATTCAAATTTAGTATATTTAAAATCGAACACTCCCAAATTTTTGAATTAAATAATTAAAATCTAAACGTTCTCTGCATTTAACAAAAAAATTTTACTCATAAATTCCGAAACTTGTTATGCAATGTGCTCACACAGTCTGCTCTAGACACGAATATTAAAACATGCCTCTTTTCGCGATTTAATTCCAAAAGTATTGCAGTATAACTAAAATAAAAATTGAAATGTTTTTATTTTAACATATAGTCGAAAAACAAATAATGGCAAGAATAAAAAAAAAATCATTTATTTTCCATTTATTTAAAAAATTAATAAAAATATCACGAAACTCCATATAAATATCAGCATTTTTGACAACACGTGACGTCAAATTGCAAAATAAGGATAGCAACAGCATGCGCAATAGCTATTATACCTTTATTTTCTGTATATCTTGATTTGAAACGGTCATTTCAAAAACCCCACATGTTACAATTTTGGCGGTTTTTAGTTAGCTATCGTTTCGTAATCTTAACATATCGACTTATCGATCCCTGCTGAAAACCTACATGTAACTAATTTCAAATTGCAAATACATCGCCCCAGAATTGAATTATCCCTGCAAAACTCCCACAAGTGTTACACATGTGGAGTTTCTGAACGGATTCGATCCGGCATTGTGTTGCGTCATTATTACAGGTCATCTTTGATTTACATAAAAAATAATGTAACATCAGATTTAATTTTTATTTATTATTATTATTGGTCCAAATACCTTCAAATAAGATAAATACTTTCTAAAACCCCACATGTACAGTTTTTTTTTGTTGATTTTACTAGTTATGCTTTAAGGTACGCTGTCTAAAATACACCTCAAAACATAAGTTTTAATCTCTATAATCTAAGCGAATCATAAAAAATTTAATTCAATTGCACATACATACATATATTTGCAAAACAGTTTTTTCAATTTTCTGAAAAAGCAGACTAGTGTAACATGTGGGGTTTCTGAAATTGACCGATTCATTTGTAATATGGATTTCAATTTATTGTTTGTTTATATTTTATTTTCAAAATTGAGAATGAGAGATGAATTTATGCTGTTTAAAGTACATATTACAAAACAAAACATAAAACCGAAAGTACAAAAACATGGAAACAACAGAGAGTTGTGTGAACTTTAAAAAAAAAATGTGTGATCGAATACCACGTTTTATAGCGGTTTGCTCAAATGATCAGTCGACTATTACACGCTGCATCGTGCACACTGATTATTTTTTGGTAAACGGAATATAATATACCGTCTGACCGTTACACTAAATTTTGTATCGTGAAAATTGAATAAACCGTGTCGGATTTTTTTTTTTTTTTCATTATCGTGATTTAGTGCTTGTGTGGTGATGAGTTTGTGAAAAATATTTCAAATCAAAATAAAAAAAATAATATAAGTTTAAAATAAAATAAATTTGTTAATAGTGAAAATAAAAGTGGTTTTGTTAAAAATGACCAAATTTAACTACAAAAAAGGATATTTAACTTTTTGCGACTAGGTAATTTTCCAAGCGTATTTTACATATTAAATGGGATTTAAAAAAACGATATACTAGCTACTTGCAATTATTAATTACTTTAGTTGTAATTTGCATGTATGATTCTTGATATTTTTTTGTGCAAACTCTGTTTTAAAAGAAATCAAAAAACTAGGTCGATTAACAATAATAACATAAAACACCAAGCGCAATTTATATGTTATTTGTATACTTACTATACATACATAGACATAACATTTTACCGGGAAAGGTTGTTTCTTAGAGAGCAAAATAACCGTAAAAAGTAAAAATATGGATGTAAAAAACAAATGAAATACTTGTTACAGTTAAATAAAACTTCTTACATCATATCGCTTTATGAGTTAACGACACGCAAACCATTGTTGTTCATAAAAGTTTGTTTCATGGTACATGTGGATAAATGAATAATGTGCTTAACAGGTCAGATCAGACAGATATTCGATCTTTTTTTTTTTGTAAAACCAAACCATTTCAAAATTGTTAGAAAACAATTTAAGATGATTTACATTAATATACATAATGTGTAATTTCACTTAATTTCTGCTTACGATCGTTGAGTCTTCTTCACATCATTCTCTATACATATTCGTAACGCCCTAGCTTCGAGTGGATTACATATTCAAATAAAATACCCGATTTTTGAGTACATACTTGTTTATGAATAATGACAATCAAATACCGTATACTCATAAGTTTAAGATCGCGCAAAATTTTTTAAAGTGAAAGTGAAAATAATTATTTTACCGTTATATTGTTTTTTATTTTACTGTATGTATTGTATGTAATGCGGAGATTTGATTTTGTTGCCTTTGTTTGGTCGCTGAAATAATTCCATTGGTATAATATTAGCATATTACATATTATATTAAAGCACGATAATTATCAATTAAATTAAATTTTATTATTAATTATGTTTGCAGATGTATAATGTGTCCAATCCAACGATCAAAATATCACGTTTATGTGTCGATAGTCAATCATGTCATTATGGGAAGGTGATTATGATAAAGCATCACCAAGTTCAAAACCAACTACATCATCATCTGCATCATCAACTTCGTCGTCGTCTTCGCTTCCCTCAAACAATATGTACCTCGAGCGTATTGGAAATTATTTTGTGTTGCCGGAAAAATGTCCAACCACAAACGTAAAACATACAATTTGTGGAGTTGGTGATGGTGAAGGTGACGAATATGATGAGGTGCACCATCATCGTGCTTTAAAATTGTGCCCGGAACTTACTAAAACAGATACCCAAACTAATTTGAGTGGCGATAATTCGATATTACTACCACAAATATTAATAAAAAATCATCAAGGTATTAAAGGGTAAGTCAAAAATTTGTTTAACCTTGAAAAGAAAAAAAAAACTAAAATATATCGCGAAATTTTGTTTTCTGTTGGTATGTCTGTAGAAATTTTTGTGTATATCTTACACTTTCTCTGTCGTTAGATGTTTTTTTGTTTATATTTTACTTGATTTTTGTTGTTTTACCATTATACTTTACTTATATGATCGAACACGATCTCCAATATGATTGATGATTTTAACACATGACCACGTTTACGAATTTCTTAAATAAAAATTCAAAGACAGAAAACAACAGAAAAACGCACTCAATTTTAGACTGTGTAATTTGATTGTTTAACGATCGCGTAAGGTGAAGTACTGTTAATTCTCTGGTTTTCCGATTTAATTATAATTTTTTACATTACTATATAAATGATTAGAAGGGGTAGGTGTACGGGAGCTACGCCATAATATGTCATAGAAAACTAAAAAAATATCAAAACACATTCTAAAAATGTTGAACAATTATGAAATTAGGTTTTGTAAATTTTATTTTGAATTTACGATACGTCAAATAATTGTGTAATTTTTGAAATTTTCATTATTATACATTCTTTATTTCTTTCAATGTTTACATAATTAACTCAATAATAAACATCTGTGAATTTTCTTTGTTCGACCTCTTCAAAGTAATAGTACATGTATGAATTGGTTATATTGCTGTTTACTGGTCAGGAAATCAATCGAATCTCCCAGATAATTTGATTTAACCCTAATCAAAACATTAACAATATCATTTATACGGCTTAAGGTGCCGTTAATAAAAAAGGCATTTTTTTATTTCCTTCTTTATATTCCGTAATATAGGTTTGTTGAACAACAAAAATAGAGTAAAAAGTTATAAAAAAAATACAATTTATTACTGTGGCTAACATTTTAGTTAGAATGAACTAAGAAACTAGAGTCGGTCATTGAGGACGTGTTGAGGTTAACAACTTCACCGGAGAAGAACATAATTCAAGTAACAGGTGATGATTTAATGATTTTTACAGGCATATAGGTTGTTTAATTTCAGTTTATTGAATGAGGTAACATTCCAAGTTGACGATAAATAGCTGGCTTGCCAATTACCATACATAAGAAAAGTCATTGCCACAAAATTATTCAAAAATCTCGAACATAACTAAGTTAGTGGTCTCGGTCAGGGCAGGGTTTCGATTTACGATCTATTTTATTTCTTATAAAAGTATCGTACATATAACAATTCAAGTCAAGTCATACATAAATCAATGTATGTAAATATATAATACACAAAAATAAATATAACATGAAACATATTAAAATCAATTATTTTTCATCTGGAAGAAATTTAAAATTTTTGTTTGAAGCTTTCGAGTTTTAAGAATGAAATCGTCAAACTTTTGTTCAATTTTCACAATATCTTGAAATATTGCAGGCATGAAATTTATTGCAAATTTTTTTAAGTCTGAAACATATTTAAGAGCATCCTGTAACAAGACTTTGTCCGTTTCTTGGTTTAATTCCCGGGTTTCTTAACAGAGTTCATTTACCTCATGTTTATCTATAATAGAATTTAAAAATATCTATTTTATTTGGCTGGCAACAAATTGCGATGTCATCATCTGTAGTCACATATTGCTCAAATTCTGTCGTCGTAATTTGAAATAATGGATTCAGAATAGCTACATAATGTTCTTGCTCAAACTTTATGTCATTTGCCGATGGTTGAATTATGAATTCCGCTTTTCGGAAACAATTAATAACAGGATTGTCCGAAATTAGATTCCAGGACGAATTAACCCACGAAATAGTATCTTATACGTTAATTTTATTGGATAGGTCTGTCAAAGCTAAGGCGCTCGTCGACACAATCTCCAAACTGTTTTAAAACAATTTATAATAAATGGCTAATGTAATAGCTTTTAAAAGCCTTGATTATGCCTTGGTCAATTGATTATGCCTTGGTCAGTTTTATTGGAGCGATAGATTACCAAAAAATCAGGGTAGTAGTTCAGTCGCTGAGATGATTAAAAGATTATTTATTTTTCACAATCCTCTTCAGATCGAAACTGAATTGCAAAACTCTCGGTAATTTCTTTTCTTCGTAAAATATGGCTACATGAATTAAAAAGGCTGAATTAAAAAAGGTATTTTTCTGAATTTAAATAAGCGTTTTTAATTCATTTTAAAAATTAATTAAAACCAGAATTGAAAAAGAAATGAAAAGTTTGACAACATGAATTTAAAAAGGCATTTCTTAATTCATTTTCAAGATGAATTAATATATACAAATGTTTATAAAATGAAATAATCCCTATTTATTTCGTGTTAGAAATGAATTTAGATATATGAAATTTTGATTTCGTATTTTCGTTAATAAAAAGGCGAATAATAAAAATTGAATTTTATGTATACCTAAATGTAATAAAATTATTTTGTTTTCATTAATGAACATTTTAATCTAAAACTTAGTAAATAATAAATAAATAAGTGGGTATATATCTTTTGGCAAAAAAACGTTTCGCAAATCAAAGTTTGATCAAATTACTTTTAGCAAAAAAAACGTTTGGCAAACAATTATTTGGCAAAGAAGTTTGAATGGCAAATACACTTTTAACCAATTATTGTCCGGCAAAATCATCTTTAGCAAAAAGGGATGAATGTCAAATATATGTTTGACAAATTAATTTTTGGCAAATTATTATTCAGGAATTATGAGGCATTTTGATCGCGTGCGCGCAATAGAATAATTTGCCAAAAAGAAATTACTCTAAAATCGAAACAAAACAAACGAAAACATTGCATTAACATTAATATTAATTTTATTAAAAATGGCATTTCCTTTCATTTCAAACAAATATAATAGGTCATTGTCTAAAAAATAAGTAATAGAATAAAATATTAATTCAGAAAAATTACTAAATAATTTCATTAAAATTGTCTATAATAAAAATAGACGAATGAGTTGATTTTTTTTTTTTTTTATTGCAAACGCATATTCTTAGCCAGTGCAAATAAAAATTCTAATTCGTTGCATTGAATTTTATTTTCCAGAATTCTTAATATTCAAATTTCTTTTTGAATATATTTGGTTTTCTTAGATGGAGGCGGTGCTCCACTTTGATACTTTCCTAATTCAGCTTTTATGAAAATGATTTCTTTGTGCAGTTCATTTATTATTTTATAAACGCCAACGTGCTCCGCATCAATTATTTTAGGTATGCGATGATGTCGAGATTCAGCGAAGTTTTGAGTCCTTAGTAAGTTTTTCAAATTACGATTAAAACAACTCCAAAAACTTGGTGAGAATTGAGGTGGTCGGTTGTTTTTTCCATATATAATTCTCTGAAAACCATGTGGCCACTTTTCGACCATCATCATCTAGGACCTCAAACAGTTTAACAAAATACCGCGTTATTTTCGCACTGGAAATAAAGCTTAAAGCAAGTATGGCATGCGTCTTTAAAGAAAAATCTTCATTGTGGCCATATTTTGAAGTAAAGCCCATAGCCTTAATGCGGCGATGTATTATTTGGCCCAGATGGAAATGGCATCCTTCGGTTTGGATGTCTGGAAAATTATTTTTCAACGAGTTATTGGCAGCCTTTTTAAAATCTGTGATTGATAATTTTGGCTCCAACTTAACGTTATTTTCCGCTGCGTAATCAATGAGCGTTTGAAACATCTTGTCATAAACTGATTCACTCTTCGCTGAACAAAGACAAACGTTAAAGGATAGCCTTCGAGCCATTAACATCTGCGTGTATGGTGTACAGTTGCTTAAATATGGAAGGAACTATCTTAAAAGTGCCATATAGTATCCAATATTTATCACACCCCAAGAATTACACAAATTGCAGATTTGTAATCACAATGACGCGTTGTTCCTTTTCTTTGATGAAATTAACATCCAAATGAAATTTCAAATGTTCCGGCTCCTTTGGAAATGTATTTTGTTTGTTTTTTATGTGAGTTACAATTTATCTGATAGCTCTGGTCGATGGCAAATTACTTCCTATATCATCTGTACTCCAGAAAACCATTTGGCACACCCGTTTTCGTTCATTCTTAGATGCATCATCTTTCAAATTCGTTAATGCGTTTGCTACCCCTATGGTCACATCATTGGGACCATTGTTATGATGCTTGGTCTTTTTCTGCAACTTATGCTCACTATTCGTTCCTATTTTTGGAATTGCATTTTGCATTAGAATCAAAACTATTGTTTTCTTCAGAATTTATTCCTATTTTCAATTAAAAAAATAAGTTTTGCCATAGCCAACCTTATATTACTAAGAGAATATAATTCATACCTAAAAATCATCTATTTCACTATGCAATTTTTTTGTTATTTTTGTTATTAATAAGTGATAATACAACACTGTTGTATTGTCGCTGTGGGAAAAACGTTGTTATGGCAATAGCCTACTATTTATTATTTTTGGCGATTTTTATTAATAAAAATAAATTCATTAGAATCAAAGTAACACACAACAAAAACAAAATTCTTATATAACTATCTGTCAACTTATGTTATTACAAATATAATCTTTCATGTTGTGAATTTAAGTTTTATCTTTCACACCAATTCATTATATTCTCCACCCAAATATAACTCGTGGTCCTCTTAAGAATCGATAATTTTTTCCAAATGTCACTCATGCGTATCCCAAGCTTTAGAAAATGCAACTCGTGCTGCGCACTCGTTGCATTTTCGTCGCTGGGATACGCATTCGTGACATTTGAAAAAAATTATCGATAATAAGCGGACCACTAGTTATATTACGTCTGAAAAAATATTTAAAATAAAATAAACTTGTAATTTGGCTAAACATACTTTGATTATAGTTTTTTTGATTAAACGTACATTTGCCATTCAAATTGTTTTGTTATTTGACATTTGCCAAATATGCAAATTTGTCAAAGATATTTTGATGAAACATAATATCAAGTGCATTTGTTAAATGTCGTTTGCCATTTTAACGGCTCCGAAATAAGTGAATACCAAGCAATACCAAGTGCATGAAATGTTGTATTAATTGTTATAGAAAAAAAACTAATTATCCGAAAATTATAAAATTAGGCTCATTTTATAGATACATGAATGGGGTTGATATAATAATACCACCTTTCAGATCTTCTTTTTCAAAATGGCCGTCGAAACTTTTTCTTGAATTTTCTCCCATCTGCATCTTTTTTCATCTTTTTCCCCTTTTAATTCTTCATACATATTAAAAAAATCAGCGTAACATATCATTTCGTTTTCTTGCCAAATACGTTTACGTATAAAAAATTTGTAGATTGTCATACTTTGACATATTTTGCAAGAAAATGAAACTACGAGTAGATGTTTCCATCATGTTTTGGTATGTTCTATTACAGAACTAAATGGGGAAAAGGATGAAAAAAGACGCAAATGGAAGAAAATTCATAAAGAATGTTTCGGTGACCATTTTGAAAAAGAAGAAATTAAAGATGGTACCATTTTTATAATTATTTTATTACCCCTTTTCATTGAACTTTAAAATGAGCCAAATTTTATAATTGTCGGATAATTAGTTTTTTGTCTACAGGAATAAATACAATATCAAGTGCATGAAATTTTAAAATATTTGACACCCTGTGTCTTAAAACAACAACAACAACAAAATATGATGTTCCATAAATCAATTGCCACCCTGTCTGCCAAGAAAATCGAGGACCGGTTGAGGTATAATGTAATATCAGCTTGTGATATTCCTATAATACGGACAGTCAGGCTGCCATTAAAGCGAATTGTGATTGAACCTCCTCACGTCGAAAGTAGTCCAGAACTGTCTCTCATCTCTTAACGAGATGACAGATCAGTTCAACATCCACATTTTATGGGTGCCAGGACATTTCATAAGTGCAGGGAATATAAACGCCGATGAACTGGCTCGACGTGGTACAACGGACCACTTCTCAGAAAGCAGAAAGGATATTGAAATGCCTTTTGCGGTATGCAAACTGCTGCTTCAGGAAAAAGGTAGCAAGCTGACGAATGACATGGTCAAGTATCACCTCTTGCGTAATAACTCGGCAGGTCTGGCCAAAGTTGGACTTGGCAAGATCCAAACAGCTGATCTCACTTCAGCGAAGTCAGATCAGTGTGGTTGTTGGAGTGATTACGGGGCACTGTCTCGTAGAGAGGCAGACTTGGTGTCTTCTCACATGACTACTGTTGTAGTTGCGAAGACGAGGAGAAGGAAGAGACTGGCACGAAACAGACTAAAGTTTCTAGGGGCACCCCTCTTCAAGGACCTGACAGACCTCTGTAGGATGGACGTCAGGAGTATCCAGCGCTTTATTAGCAGCTCAAAATGGTTCCAATGAATTGGATGAAACAATTATACGTGGTATGGCTACGGACCATTTTTGCGTCTATGCCTGGTCCTAGTGGACCGCCACCCAAACCTAACTTAACCTAACCTGTCTGCCAAAAATTGGGTAAACTAAGAAAAATCTGTATAGTCCTAAATTAAAACCTCTGTCTACTTATATTTGCTTTATGGTCCTTTTGAAAATTCAAGATGGAGGCCGGGATACGTCCGGACATTTAAAAAATGCCTTTAATCGTTATAAAGATGTCCTTAACGATTTTTTTAAAATCTAAAATAATTCATACGTACCTATATTGTCTGTCTAAATATGATGTGCTTTGAAAATGGGATTCTAAAGTGATTTTTATTAGAAGTTCTCGAATATGGCCAACTATGATGGAACTTGGCTATTTCTTAACCGATTTTAGTGAAATTTGACACGCGGCATGGAAATAGTATTGTAATATTATTTTTAGGTGAAGTTCTGGAATATGGCCAATTATGATGGAACTTGGCTATTCCTTAACCAATTTTAGTGAAATTTGATAGGCGCGATAGAAATGGGATTCTTAAAAGATTTTTAGTTGAATTTCTGGAATATGGCCAATTAGGGTGCATTGGAAATGAGATTCTTAAATGATTTTTAGATGAAGTTCTGAAATATGGCTAACTAAGATGGAACCTGTCTATTTTTCAACCGATTTTAGTGACGTTTGCGATGGAAATGGGACCTTAAAATTGGCAACGGGCCATATTGCAGAGCTTTATCTAAAAACTATTTTAGAATTCCATTTCCATCGCACATATTGAATCACAATCAGTTGAGGAACAGCCTAGTACCATCAAAATTTTCCATAATTCAGAACTTCATCTAAAATTCATTTTAGAATCCTGTTTCGATCGCGCGTATCAAATTTCACTAAAATCGATTAAGAAAAACCAAGTTATATCCCAATTCGCTATATTCCAGAACATTATCCTAAAATCATTTTAGAATCCCATTTCAAATACACCTGTTATATCTCACTAAATCGGTTAAGGTAGAACCAAGATTTATCATAATTGGCCATATTCCAGAACCTTGTGTTGTCCAAAAATCATTTTAGAATCACATTTCTAAAACACTTGTCAAATTTCACTAAAATCAGTTTAGAAATAGCAAAGTTCCTTCATAACTGGCCATATTCCAGAACTTTATCCAAAAATCATTTTAGAATCCTATGGTAAATTTTCCTAAAATCGGTTAAGGAATAGCCAAGTACCATCATAATTGTCCATATTCCAGAACCACATCCAAAAATCATTTTAAAATCTATCCATTTCTATCACTCATGTCAAATTTCAATAAAATCAGTTAAGAAATAGTCAAGATCCATCCTACTTGGCTATAATCCAGAACTTTATTCAAAAATCATTTTAGAATCTCATTTCCAACATACCTGTTAAATTTCACTAAAATCTGTTAAGGAATAGGCTGGTTCCTTGATAATTGGCCATATTCCAGAACTTCATCCAAAAATAATTTAGAATCTCATTTAGAAAGCACATGTCAAATTTCATAAAACCGCTTAAGGAATAGCCAAGTTCCAGTTGGTTATATTCCAGAACTATATACAAAAATTATTTTAGAATCCCATTTCTGTCGCGCATATCAAATTTCACTAAAATCGGTTACGGAATAGCCAAGTTCCATCCTATTGGGCCATATTCCAAAACTTTATCCAAAAATCATTTTAGAATACCATTTCGACCGCGCATGTGAAATTTCACTGGAATCGGCTAAGGAATGGCGAAGTTCCATCCTAGATGGCCAATTTTCAGAACTTTATCGAAAAACTATATTAGAATTTCATTTCCATTGCACGTATCGAATTGCATCGATCATTAGTTCCATAATAATAAACCATACTCCAGAACGTTATCCAAAAATCATTTTAGAATCCCATTTCCATAGCATTAATTTCACTAGGTTAGTTTAAGTTATGTTTGGGTGGCGGTCCACTAGGACCACGGATAGACATAAAAATGGTACGTAGCCATACCACAATAATTATTTCCTCCAACTCATTGGAACCATTTTGAGCTGTTAACAAAGCGCTGGATACTCCTGACGTCCATCCTACAGAGGTCCGTCAGGTCTTTGAAGAGGGGTGCCCCTAGAAACTTTAGTCTGTTTCGTGCCAGACGAGGGCAGGTGCAAAGAAGATGAAGTACTGTCTCTTCCTCCTCTTCGTCCTCGCAACTACGACAGTAGTCATGTGAGAAGACACCAAGTCTACTTGCATGCCTCCCTATGAGACAGTGCCCCGTAATCACTCCAACAGCCACACTGATCTGACTTCGCTGAAGTGAGATCAGCAGTTTGGATCTCGCCAAGTCCAACTTTGGCAAGACCTGCCGAGTTATTACGCAAGAAGTGATACTTGACCATCTGTCATTCGTCAGCTGGCTAGCTTCTTCCTGAAGCAGTAGTTTGCAAACCGCAAGAGGCATTTCAATATCCTTTCTTGTTTCTGAGAAATGTTCATCGGCGTTTATATTCCCTGCACTTATGAAATGTCTTGGCACTCATAAAATGTGGAAGTTAAACTGATCTGCCCTCTCTTTAAGATATCAGAGACAGTTCTGTACTACTTTCGACGTGAGGAGGTGTGAATGAAGCGCTTTAATGGCAGCCCGACTGTCCGTATATATGCGAATATCACAAACTGATATTACTTTATACCTCAACCAGTCTACGACTTCCTTTATGGCAGTTACTAAAATGCTACAGTAGTCGGGGAGACGGAAGGAGAGATTTAACAAAAGTTCATTGCAGAACCTCCAGCCCCGCAAAACTGCACCCATCATCCAGTCCTCCCTGGATGGGATCCTAGTCCGGAACTTTGTGCCAAAAGATAGTGACGAGACAGTATAGTCGGTGGTCCTGGAAATTTGTTTTTTGCATAAAATAGATGAGTGTCCTGTATTATTGCAGCTCCACATTAACATGGATTTCAGCTGCCAACTGCTTCCCCAAGATATCTAGAGGAGACAAAAATAGCAGAGTCTCTGGTGCCTGAGTGGATGTGCTCCTCAGTGCACCACTGATCCATAGAGTGATTGTTATCTGAACTTTTGTCAACAGCTTTTGGTTGACAGTTTTGTCCAGAGCAGGCCACCAGACTATTACCCCATACAAGAGTATGGGTCTGACTACTGCGGTATAAAGCCAATGTACGATGCGGGGCTCCGGCCCCCACCCTTTCCCAATGGCATTTTTGCAAAAGTATAGCGCTATCGTAGCTTTCTTTACCCTTTCCAGAATATTAGGTTTCCAATTTAATTTGCTATCCAAAACGAGACCAAGAAACTTCGCTTTAACTGTAAAAGTCAAGCTGAACCTATTTAAAGTGGGAGGATCGATATGAGGAAGTTTATATTTCCTAGAGAAGAGAACCAATTCGGTTTTGTGTGGGTTCGCATTGAACCCACAGCCATTGGCTCATAATGAAAGAGTGCCCAGGGCATTTTGCATAAGCTCACTAAGGGTGCCGGGATATTTACCACGGACACCAATATCAACATCATCCGCATAGGGAGCCACCTTGAAGCCACCGTCCTCCAGTCAAAGCAACAGGTCATTTATGACCAAGTTCTAAAGTAGGGGGGACAATACGCCACCCTGTGATGTACCTCTGCTTGCAAATCTTCTGACGGAGGATTCCTCAAAACTAGCATTTATGATACTGCCTCTTAGCATTTGACCTAACCAGTCCTTGAGTGATTCATCCACTCCCAGATCTGAAAGTGCCCGAGTTATAGCCCCTGGAAGCACATTATTAAAGGCCCCCTCAATATCCAAGAAGGTTACCATTGCGTAGTCTCTATATTCGAAAGGTTTTTCAATGAAATATACAAGAGAATGAAGAGCAGTCTCTGCAGATCTTCCCTTTCAATAGGCATGTTGAGATTTAGACAGCTTTTCCGACAAAATCGTGCCTCTGATATGAGCTTCTATTTGTCTTTCCAGTATTTTAAAAAGGAAGGAAGACAAGCTAATCGGTCTAAGGTCTTTGGGATTGCAGTGTGAGCGTTTCCCCGCCTTAGGTATGAAAACAACCTGCACTTCTGTCCATTTAGTAGGAATGTGATATAGTTCTAGGCTGCCTTTGAAAATTACCTCTAACCAGGAAATTGTTAGATCCGTGGATTGTTAAATATCTGCATGGATAATACCATCGAGTCCAGGCGACTTATATGGTTTAAAACTGTTTATCGCCCACAGGATATTTTTCTGCTAATAATTTGGCCTATGAGGTTACTAGCCCTTTTACCTACTGATGTGCTAGGTACAGATACGGAGCAACCAGGAAAATGAGTCTCCATCAGAAGTTCCAGCGATTCCGCATCATTAGTGCTCCATATCCCATCCGGTAGTTGAAGATAACTTGGGGTGGAAGGACCAGTTGCTAGTGCTTTGCGTAGCCTAGACATCTCCGAAGACTCCTGAATTTTGCCACAGTATAATCTCCAAAAGCTGTTCTTGGCACTTCTCAATTGATGTTTGTAAATTTTGAGGACTTCCTTATAGGAGTCCCAGTCTACAGCAGCTTTTGTTTGTTTTCCGTGCTGTTTTGAAGAGTCTTTTGCATTTTCGATGTATTTGTTGAATCTCCTTGAACAACCAGGGTGGCCGAGATTTACCCCTAGGCCTGCTTAGGGGACTAGAGCCTTCATTAAAAGCGCTGGACAACTCGTCCACCAAGCCATCGATCTCTTGCGCAGTTTTTGGAGGTTTTGGCACCGGAACTGGTAGTGAATTACCCAGAATAGTTCTAAAGGTATCCCAGTTGGTTTTCCTCCTGTTTCCGTAGATTGGACTTTTTGGAGAAGTCTAGTCCATTTCAAATTGAAGATAACAATGATCAGAAAAGGAGTGGTGCTTCGACACTCTCCAGTTTAATAGACTAATCGTCAAAAAGGTTCAAAAACTAAATTTCACTAACACCGGTTAAGAAATAGCCAAGTTCCATCCTACTTGGCCATACTCCAGAACTTTCTCCAAAAATCATTTTAGAATGCCATTTCCAATACACATTTGGAATTGCATCGCAATCGGTTAAAGAATAATCTAAGGAATTTTGGAAGGTTTTGAATGTAACCGTTTGCCTTAATAACAAGAGCAAGAACAATACAATATTAATGACGTTTTTATTCATAATAACAAAGAGCGAAAATATGATAATAGAAACGCAATAGCGAAGATTAAGTACCTTATAATAAAAATAATGCTCCTTTTCTTCAGAGCGATATTTTTTTTACAATATCGTTCCTTTTGAAGAGTTTTTTAATATTTTTTATTATCGCTCTTAAAAAAAATGAAGAGCGAAGAGCGAAATGCCATCATTTATTAAAGTCTGAAAATCATTAAAAAATATGTGAATTTTCACGTGTTTCTTCATTATTTGAAAATACTACATATATTAACGCAAAAAATAAGCCTAGAATTATTTTAGATGCTGCAGAACCGGAGATCTAATTTTTTTTTTTTTAAATAGAAAAAAAAACCTTAGGATTATTTACAGTATTATTAAATAACAATTTATTGTTAAAAAATTATTCGAATGCTTAGGATTCAATCAAATTTTCTTATAATTCCATTAATTAAAATTAAATCTTTAATGAAAACCTTTAAAATGTAAATATGTATAAAGAAATGCTTACTGATTGATAAATAAAGAATCCTACTTTATTTTTCAATTTTGAAAATTATCAGATCTTCGGTTCTGTAGCACCTAAAATAATTATTGTAGGCTTATTTATTTCGTTAGAGTCTTTAGTATATTGTTAAAAGCAACACGTTTCTCGAAGAATACATTCACCCCTTAATTGGGCATAAAGGATGTAACGGAGCGACTTGATTTCAATCAAGATGCGACGATAAGGTCATATCATAGCAGGTTGAATATTTTTGTCTACTTCGCTATCAGAATCTCTCAGCAACTCTATATATAACGATGACTGCAGCACGTTTGCTGGCTAGTAAAAGGCGGTTGGGGGAGTTTTTGTCATCAACTACCGAAAGCTAGTTGTGCTGCTATACCCATAAATTGACAAACTGATTAACAAATAATAATTAACAAACAAGGAAAGGTTACTAACAGCTAAGGGTATTAAATACCTTATCACAGAGGAAATGTTTAATTTGAATTATGGCATCGAGAGAAAAAAAAATGAATTAAATAAAAAAAAATCAAAAAAAAAAAAATCATGTCAGAAGACGGATAAAAAAAAACAAGTCTCAGCCGATAATTCATTGTGTTCAAGGTGTGGTGACCACATGGTATCCACCCTCCCTCGGCAATATCAAGCATACAAATTTTGATATGCCCCTTTTCGATTGTGCTAGTCTTCATAATTATTTGTATTTACGTGGTGAATTCCATTCAGGCTAAGACACTAACTCAACAAGGCATCACAATTCAAGATGAACGCACAAAATAAATGACAATACCTAAACGTATGATTTTCTGGATGAAAATAAATGAAAAATAAATAGCGTATGCATTTACGGAATTATAATAATTATTAGCACATAAATAGAGATTATATTATTAATACTTTTTATACAATAATACTAAATAATATAAATAATTACCTAAGAATCATAAAGTAAACCTAAAGACACAATATGGTGGCCGAATTATAAAGGTGATTTGGCGTCTATTGGAGGGGGACCAAAGTTGAGTAGATTTATCTACCAGCTCCGTAACCTTTCAGTAGGGTGCGCATCACGTAAACTGTTCTGGTCATGTATTGGGCAGCTGCGTGATGGGTACAATTGTGTAAGGAGTAACCTGTTCACAATTAGCAAGTGTACATGGTGCCTCCTCGTGGCAACCACTGGTAACTAAGCCCATTTTTGGCCATTTGGCACAGGCTAAAGTACGGTGCTGAAGGAGAAAACCTTGACAAAAAACCCTGATCTAAGGTGGAACAGCATATACCGATGGACAAATGGCTGATAGGTTAATCAGTCCAAAGTATGCGGACTCTGGATACCAGTCACCCTCCAGTTTTATTTAGCCTTACTGTAGTAAATCTGGGTGACCTACAGGCCATTTGCAATTCCCAGCAACTCATAAGAGTAAAATCAAACGGAAGACGGCAGGGGTAGGAATATACGGGAGTGGGACAGCCCTCTCGAGGTTCCAATGCTACCGTCTTTCTAGCGGAACTACATGCTGTAGTAAACATCTAGGAGGGAGAGCAATAAGCCCAGATAGTATGTATCACGTACCGGCTGGCAGTATTATCAAGTTCATTAAGAACTGGAATAATGACTGGACGGCTAATTAAGCAGGGTCCAGCACAATAGATCTTTTAGGTCACAGTGCGAGGTGGCTTATCGCCCACATGGCCCTTCAATAATAATAATAATAATAATAAATAAATAAATAAATAAATATATATATATATATATATATATATATATATATATATATATATATATATATATATATATATATATATATATATATATATATATATATATATATATATATATATATATATATATATATATATATATATATATATATATATATATATATATATATATATATATATATATATATATATATATATATATATATATATATATATATATATATATATATATATATATATATATATATATAT
>OY282560.1:245780626-245808126 GCA_958295665.1 Tipula vernalis | reverse complement strand
TCAGTATATCCGAATAATGCGAGTGGCTATTTTCGTTTGTTGTAGTTGAATATGGTTCTGTTACATCTTTGATTTCCACTTTTGTGACTCGTTGACGTGTGTTGATGCAGATTTAGGTGACTAATATTATTATACCGATTGATGATAGGGATATTTCTCCTGATAAGGACCATATCCAATATTGATGGTCTGTTTGTTTCGTGTATATTTTCGCTATTTGTTTTCTATTTTGCAGGTTTTGTTGTTCAATTAGATCAATGCTGACAGTTTTAACCAGTTGTCGAGTTGCTTGAAGGTTATGTAATGCTCCTTGTATTTCCTGTGCTTCGCTTTTTATTTCGAATGATTGGAATTTCTTATCTTTCAAGATTATTGTACAATTCCAGAATGTTATTAGGAAATTGCCTGTTAACGTGCGATTGTTTGGTCCACAATCCGATGACAATATCTCATCTTTTGCATTGTCTATTAGGAGTTTATCTTCCGTGATGAAATGTATAGTTGTTTCATTTTTCGTCGTCACGTTGCATAGACTTTTTGTTCCCATCACTAGAGGTTTGATGCAGTTGTCCTCGAATCCCTTGATTTCTGTGTGTTTCTGGACGAAGTTCCTATGATTTGTTGTTGTAAATAACTCCCGATTTGTTTTTATCAGGTGTTGAGGGTATTCTTTAATTACTGTGTCGTTGATTGTTAGTGGTATGACCAATACTGCTACCGATGTTTCGTTTTCCAATTTTGGCACTTCTAATATGAACAGGAGTGTTTCTTCGTTTGCTGCTATTTTTGGTACTACATATTGCAATGCTTCTTCGGGTGGTGTGATCTTGACACCTTGCGTGATCATTAGATTCTTTATTATCATTAGTTCTTTTAATAACAGAATTTTGTTGCTTGGCAATCCAACCTTCGTTCTGATGATAGCATCTTGGATATCCTCTAGTATAGCGTTGATTGTGTCGATATTGATGATCGTCGTAATCATTTCCATTTCAGTGATGATTATTTTGTTAGCCATGTTGGTATTTGTCATTGCTCTGTTTACGGTATCTGTCACCATTTGTATTCTCTCGTTTATCTGTTTATTTATTCGGAACTGTTCATTATTATTCTCTATTAATTCGTTTGCTGTTGCTGTCAGAATTCTCAAGTCTGTCGCATCTGGACTCCCAGCAAGCCATTTCCATGCTGTGCCCAATGTATCCCAACGTTTTTGTCTATTTCGTTTTAAAGGTTTTATTTGTTGCAAGTTATTATCTAATTTTTTACATTTCTCTTTTACAATATTATATAATTCTAATTTATCGTCCTTACTATCTAATTTGTTAGAAATAAATGTATTGATTGATTCTACTGTTAACTGTAAACTAGTTAGATTGATCGGGTGTACAATTTTTACATTTCCCACTTGTATTTTACATTTGTTTGTTTTTATTAATAACAAGGGGTCTTCGTTTAAGTTTCTAATTTCTAATTTTTGAGCATTGTTGTATTGAAAAACTAAAATTAATATTGCTGCTTGATATATAGAGAGATATTGAGATATTAAATATATTTTCTTATACATTTTTATTTTTTATTTTTTATTCTTATTTCTCTTTATATTCCTTTGGGTTTTAAATGTCTTAAAGGCTATATTTGTTATGTTATGTTTAACCCCTCTAGGTTGCATTTTTGTTCGAATATTTGGTTTGAGGAACACTGTTTGGTTTTCTACCAGTGTTGGTGGTTCCTCTTTTTTAATATTTTGTTTTTTCATTTTACTTGTCGCTATTTGTAAGTTGTTGCCTACGTTCTGGAATATGTTTGCAGCTTGTGCATGAATCTCCTGAGGATTTACTATGTTATTTTGATTAAATATTACCTCGTTCGGCGTGAGGCCGGTGGCTGAATGTACCGTATTATTGTACAACGCGACAGATAATTCCATAGCCGTTAAGGTGCTAGAGTTTGGGATTTTGTGTTTGTTTGTATTGAACATTTCAATAATCGTTGAATGGGTTTTCTCTACTTGACCGTTAGATTCAGAAGATGAAGCGTATTCTAACCTAACATTCAAGTTATCTAGATACTCTTTGAATTGTGCCGATTGAAACGTGGTTTCATGGTCTGATATGATGGAATTTGGAATTCCGCAAAGTGTGAAATATTTTGTTAGAGCATTTGTCACATCTATGACGTTTTTGGTGTTAATATTTATCATCTGTAAATATTTTGAAAAAGCATCAATTATTGATAGGAAGTTTACATTATTAATGGAGAATATGTCAATGTGTACCCTCTCCAGTGGTTTTATTGTGATCGGCCTTGGAGATATTTTGATGTTATAGGGTTTTAGGTCGTATTTATGCATATTACAGGTGTTACATGCATTTATGTGGCTCTTGATCTTACTGGTCATTTTTGGGAAGAAGTATGACCTTTTTATTTGATTTTCCACTTCTTTGATCCCCCTATGGGCTCTTTCATGTTCCTTATTGATAATAGCACTCTGCCTATTTTCATTGATTATGTCTTCGACCATTTTGGCGACGAAGACGAAGTGTCCAGTTTGGGAAAAATTTTCCCTAAAGCTTGTAGAGTGTAGTAGAAAGCCTGAATATCAATTGGTTTCTATAGTAATTTATTGGGCGGTCAGTGAAATGTATATAGTAGTCGTCTGAGGTGTTAGCTGAATGGATTGTGTCCAGTTCGCTAGGGTCGTTTGGTTGTTCTACTATGGTACTTGCTGATTCACGTGGAGTGATTGCAGGTACTTCGTTGTTATTTATTTCTTCTGTGGTGGGCATTCTGCTTAGCGCGTCTGCTACCACGTTTGCTTTTCCCTCTTTATACACTACGTCATAATCGTAGTTCTCTAATTCTAGTCTCCACCTTAAAATTTTTGAGTTCTTTTCGGATGACTTTATGAACGTGAGTGGTTTGTGATCCGTTATTAATGTAAATCTGTTACCGTACAGGTATGGCTGGTATTTCTTTACAGCCCAGATTATAGCGAGTGCTTCTTTCTCGTACGTCGCATAGTTGATTTCTGTTTTGTTTAACGTTCTTGATGCGAAGGCTATTGGTCTTTCGATACCATTTTGGGTTTGTGACAAAACTGCTCCCAGTGCGTAATCCGATGCGTCGGTAGTTAGTGTAAAAGGTTTCGCGAAGTCTGGGTATGTCAATATTTGGTCCGTCGCGATTATTTGCTTAAGTATCTCGAAGGATTTGATGGATTCCTTATCTTTGAGATTTAGCGGTACGTCCTTTTTTAAGAATTTTGTCATGTTTTTGGTTATCTTTGAGTAGTCCTTGATAAACCGTCTATAATATCCAGACAGTCCGAGGAATTGTTTGATTTGTTTTGTCGTCTTTGGTAGCGGCCATTCTAAAATTTTTTGGACTTTATCCTTGTTAGGTTTTACCCCATTTTGTGTAACGGTGTGTCCTAAAAACTCCGTCTCCTTTTTTAAAAATTCACATTTATCTAGTTGAATTTTTAAGTTAAACTGTGAAAGTCTCCTCAAGATCGTATCGAGGTTCTTTATGTGGGTGTTTAAGTTTTCTCCCACTATGATGATGCCGTCTAAATAGACATGACATATTTTACCAATTAACCCATGTAAAACATTATTCATAGCTCTTTGGAATGTCGCTGGTGCATTTTTTAGGCCGAATGGCATTCGACAAAATTCGAAATGCCCTTTGTCGGATGAAAATGCTGTTTTCTCTTGCGACTGAATATCCATTGGTATCTGGTGGAATCCAGATTTCAGGTCAAGGGTGGTGAAATATACCGATTTTCCCAAGTTGTCCAATATCTCCTCAATTTGAGGGATAGGGAGCTTGTCATTTACTGTCTTCTCGTTAAGTTTCCTGTAGTCAATAACGACTCTTACTTTACGTATACCAGATGCGTCTTCTTTCTTCGGGACAACCCAGATGGGTGAGGAATAAGGGCTACTTGAATTTTTTATTATTCCGCTGTCGAGCATTTCTTGTATTTGATTTTCGACGTCGGTTTTGAATTTGTGTGGATATCTATAGGTTTTGGTATAGATTGGGTTTTCGTCCACCGTTTGAACTTTATGTTTAACGATTGACGTTGCTGACAGTTTTTCATCTAAGCGTAACAGAACTGCTTGATCTTTATGAATAAGGTCAATCAGAGTTGTTGCCTCTAGTTCGCTCAGATGACTTGTTCTTATTAAGCTTTTGATTTCCTCCCTGCTAAGGCGGGAGTTTCCAGAGATAGGTATTGGGTTTAGTGTTTCGAAATTATTGCATTTTAATTTTAATTTTGTTTTGCCTAGCTCTATATAGTCCTGGTTTGATCAATATTTTGTCATCTAGTTTATTGAAATCTGAAACTAGCCAATCACCGTTTTGTTGGGTGTCAAATGTGACTGTGTGATTGTAGAAGTTATCATTTGGATAATATTTATAGAATTTAAATATTTTGTCTTTGAACAAAATTGTATTCGTTTCGTAATTTATTTTGGCGTTTGTTTCCGCCATATATTGTGATCCCAGGATTTCATCAAAAAATTTGTGGAACTGGAGTTCCATAGTATGTTTGAGGTGGTAAGTTTTTGTCTATTAAATTTATTTGGCCTTTTTTTCTTAATTTTTGAATGCCTAGAATGTTTTTTACCGAAGTGTTTTCGGATTTTAGGGACCGTTTAGGTAAAATATTGGGCTTTATAATATTTTTATTGGCGCCCGTATCCAATAGAAGGGTTATAATTTGGTTTGTGCGTTTGTTGCGGCACTTAAGATATGGTAGGAAGTTTAATCCTCTGTGTCTGAGTCCAGAATCCAGATCTGCTTGAAAATTTTCACAATTTATTTCGTTTTCGGGTAGAGGATCTTCGGATTTTATATTTGAGATTTCGGTATCGGAGTTTCCGTCCGACAGGATTTCATTGTTATTTATCATCCTTCTGATGTTCGACTGTCTGGTCCTCAATGAAGGATTCACGTCCATCGGGGTTGGTGTATCTTTTGGTTTCCAATGATTCTGCTTTGAATTGGCAGCACTGTTAAACATTTTCGGTTTTTCGAATGCATTTGGAATATTAGGCTTGGTTTGAGTTACATATTGTTTCCTCGAATTATTAGATATAATTTCATTCGAGTTAAACTTGCAGAGGAAAGCGTAAGCTTCCTCTATATCTTTGTGTCTTGCTGCTTGGGCATACCCGAAATATGGCTTCTTTAAGCGTGATAAGAAAGCAGCAAGGCATCTTCATCAATGAATGTACAGATGGCTTGCCATGATTTGTTGTAGATTTCTTTTTGTTTCGCCAATGTCTTAATGTTTTGTACGATTTCTTTTGTTTTATTATAGAAATTATTTATTGACGTGGTTTCAGTCTGTTTATTTGCCCAAAGTTGGGACTTATAATATGACAGTTCTTGCTTGTCCCCTAGGGTATCAAGAAGAATCTGTTTTACTTCCGTGAAGGATTCTGAGTCACCCGCTAGACAAATTATGTCTCTCGCTTTGCCCTCTATTTTGTTTTTCACAGCTCTCCAGTACATTCTGAGTTGTTCTGGTTGGACTAACGGCTCGAACATCATTAATGTCTCCTCCGCCGTTCTAAGCCACGCTGTAACTTGCTTTTTATTCCCGTCGAATGTAGGTATCGACTTTATCGGGTCCGGGATTCGGAAAAGATCGACAACTGGTTGGTTGACTCTGATTTCTTCCTTGGGTGGTGGGACCTCCACCTATTGTCCGAGATACCTCAATAACTCGTCCTGTTCATTTTGTTTTTGAACTAAGTGGTTTAATTGTTTTTCTTCCCCTTTATAGAACTTGTCTTGTTCGAATTACTATAACTTGCTAAATTATTACAACTTAATGCAATTAGGGATAGGTTTATCGTTTTTTCTCGCACCTATCTTGTAGTAAGCGATGGTAACGTACACCAGGTTTATTTACTCTGATTTCTTCGCTATGTGTGCGTATCTTGTAGTGCACGTGATTGTATTCACAACCGAAGTTAGTATTTCCAGAGAAATTTTTTTTTAGTTTTTTCGCGTCTATCTTGTAGTGCGCGGATTAAGCTTATTGGTAAAGTTTTTGTTTTAAATTTAAATTAGGGTTTTAGTTTTGGTCATGCCTATCCAGTAGTATATGCCATAAACAATTTTTTAAAATTGCACCAAAATTTTCGAAGAGAAAAAAAAATTTAATTTTTAAACAAAAAAAAATCTTACCTTACTTTTACAGTCGATGGAAGCTGGTTCAAGATCAGTTGCGGTGAAGAGTAGCGGAACCTCGAGTCTGCTAACGCTATACGCTTAAGTTAGAGATGCTTTACTTATATGTCACGAACTATTATAGATTTTTCACTAAACTTTCGTTAAAAACTGTTAATTTTTAAAATAAGTGTCACGGATTCTCTTAAAAATAAGTTTTTATTCACTTATTATTTGCACTTTTTACTTTTTCACTGCCTTCACTTTAACACTGCGGCTGCGCCAATTATAGGTTGTGTCTTTACGCGAACATAAAAAAAAAATATTTTATTTTCAATTTTTATTTAGTTACTTTAATTTTTATTGTTACACGTTTGGATTTAAAATTACAACTGACCAATATTATCAGTTTTTACTTAATTCTAAATAATGAATCTTATCTATTAAAGTTGGAATTGGTTTATTCAGCTATTTTGCTGGTTCATGTTTCGCACATGTCTACATCATGTATTGCTTATCTCTAATGTTGCATTTCTAAAGTGAGGGAAATGCAACTAAGCGCTTTTGATGTTTATGTGGATATAACTATGTATTGCTTGTCTCTTATGTTGCATTTCTAAGTGTGGGAAATGCAACTAAACGTTTTTGATGTGTATGATATGATATATATATATATATATATATATATATATATATATATATATATATATGATATATATATATATATATATATATATATATATATATATATATATATATATATATATATATATATATATATATATATATATATATATGCATATATAAATACATATACCGGGTGTTTCTTTTAAACTGAGACGATCAAATATCTCGAAAAATAGCCACTCTACGGAAAAAATGTCCATAATCAAAATTTAATCATACCGCGGGGGAAACACATAAGTGAAAAAAAAATAGTCCCCCACCCTCCGCTTTGTAGGTGAGGCGGGGGTAACTTTTAAACTAAGATAGGAAGCCATATTTTTTATTGCAGATACGGATTCTACGACTAAAAGTACGTATGATTTGAATGAAATATTTTGTTCGGTTCATGATAGATGGCGTTGTAATCGACGAAATTCAATTTTTTCAATTTCTTCTTCTTAGAACACACGCATTCGATTCTGCAATACGTTTGAAATAAAAAAACATCACGTTTTCATTGGAAATACTCGAAATTCGTCATCAAAACAATTTATTCAGTTTTGTAAATCACATTTAACGTTTGTGTTATTTCTTATCTTCATGTTTTTCGTAATTGCAAAATAAACGACAAAATACTTTAGAATGGACCGTTTAACTGTGCCAGAGAAAATTGAAATGGTTCTGGTTTATGGAGAAGCTGGCAGAAATCTTGAAAATGCTGTTGCTATTTACGCTCAACGTTTTCCGGATAGGATTCGTTCACGTGCTTCATTTGGCCGTACTATCAAACAATTTATTACTGATGGAAATGTTCAACCGAAAAAGAGGACCCGTAGAGCAACAGTCACTGGAGAAAATAATGAAATTGCTGTATTGGCTGCAGTGACTCATAATCCTCATGTTAGTACACGAGAAATAGTTCTTGATTCCGGATTGTCCCTCACCAGTGTTTGGAGAATGTTAAAACGGCACAAGTATCATCCATATCATGTGTCTTTACACCAAGATCTTCATGGCGCTGATTTCCAAAATCGGGTAACTTTTTGTCAATGGGCACGTGAACAAATACAACAAAACCCCAATTTTTTTCGTTGCGTAATGTTCTCTGACGAATCGTCTTTTACAAACCATGGAACGGTTAATCGACACAACATGCATTATTGGAGTGTTGAAAATCCACACTGGCTTCGCCAGTGGGGGGTGGGGGACTATTTTTTTGCACTAATGTATTTCCCCCGCGGTATGATTAAATTTTGATTATGGACATTTTTTCCGTAGAGTGGCTATTTTTCGAGATATTTGATCGTCTCAGTTTAAAAGAAACACCCGGTATAGTGCTGGGTAAAAAAATTTGGCAAAAACATTTTATTACAAATTGAAGTCTTTTTTTGCTAAAATTACAAAACTTTTGAAAGCAATTGGCTTATTGTTTTATTTTAAATACCTGTATGACCTAATTTTTTGAAAAAAAAAATGTACCTGCAATTTAGGGGAAAACCCGAAAAATGCCAAAATATTAAAATTACGTTGATTGGAGTTAAAGTAATGGAATAAATTAAACACTTGTTTTTTAATTTTTTTTTGTTTTTTACTGATTTATAGAAATTCTATCTTTAGTATTAATATTTTGTTGGACCGATTTTTTAGAGATTTTAGAATTTTTAATATTACAATGTCGTCGGAACCGTTTTAAAACTTCATCGGCCATAAGCGGGCAAATTTCAGCCAGCTTAGTGAGAAAATGACTTGTTAATGCTGGTTTGAAAGCACTTAAACCAGTCCGGAAGCTTGAGTTCACAATACGAGAGAAAAAAAACGTTTAATATGGACCCAGGAGCATGTTTCTTGCACTCAAGAGATGTAGAATGATGTGATTTTCTCCGATGAATCAAAATTCAAGCTGCATGTTGGAGATGGAAGAATTCTCGTAAGGAGAGAATCTCGCTATACCATATTTCAGTCGTTCTACGAGCGCTGATGCTAATTTTTCTATGGTATAACAGCTTTATTTTATTCCGATAGGTAGTGCTTTCTCTCTATTTCCAATCGTCAATTGCTTTCAAAAGTTTTGTAATTTTTGCAAAAAAAGACTCCAATTTGTAATAAAATATGTTTCCCCAATTTTTTTTCCCAGCACTGTATATATATATATATATATATATATATATATATATATATATATATATATATATATATATATATATATATATATATATATGTATATAGAAATGCGTAAATATGTTAACATAAATATATTAATGTATAAATGAAACTCGTAGAATATTATATAAATAAATTATTTAAAAAAAATCAAAAATCAAATAATAATAAATAAAATAAGTTTAAAGGCTCATCCTGATTTTAGATCGTTGGTGATGATCTGCTCTTGTTTAATTGGATGTCATATTTGCTTCTAAACTTAGTCCGCCATTCTATTGAATCGTACCCGCTTATAATATTGGGTAGTAATTTTATATTTCTAGTAACAATAACAATTATCCAGTAAATATGAACAAAAATAAGGTCGCGGGAAAACTTTCGGTGTCACTGGTTTTCGTACGCTTTCCACTTTTTGTATTATTTGCTCTTTAACGTTTTTCTTTACCCGCGACAATTTTAATATTAAGTTCACGATTGTAATTTTTTATTTTTTTATTTCACTATCCAGTGCGGTTATACACATACTTTTAATATCGGTCAGACATTATTTTTGTATTTGTTTTTTTAAAAAAAATGATACTTTACTTGGACACTATAATTTAATTATTGTTATTTTCTTGTTGACGTACAACAAGCGAATGACCGACCGGATTTTGTTTATCAAATCAATACAAATTTTAGTAGGGAGGAGAAAAAAAAATCAAGAAGAAAACCATCGATCATCACCATCTATCATATTTTTTTCATAATTTCTGTTTTATTATGCCAATAATTATTATGGTACATTATGCTTCACCAATTAACCAACTCAAAGCAAGTACGGTAATGTTCAAGGAAAATTAACTAATATTCCCATCCAAAATTTCATCAACTATACAGTTTAAAATGGGACAATATGTTTATCCTGTAGCACAAAATTCAACCAGAGTGATCTAAAACATGTGAAAATTCACATATTGTTTAAGTTTTTTTACTTTCTATGGTGTTTTAATTTGTCTGGCGTGTACTTACATTTTCATATTTAGACAGAGAATATACATGAATTTTTCCAGATTTTTCAAAATCATTTGAACATTTTTAAAACGATTAAAGAAATTTTTTTAAATGTACATGAATTCTAACTGACATAGCTCGGCCGCCACTTTGAATTTTCAATAGGTCCATAACGCAAATAAAAAAGGTTTGCTTCTTTCAGGTCTGCGTACAAATTCGTGTTGTTTAAGCACTGAGTTGCCTCAATGTTCACATTTTGCTGGGGCCTTTCTTCAGGTTTCCGTGCATTTCCGTGAATTTCATTTACAACTATAGGTTCACTTTTAAATCCCCATGGAGGTCATTGTCCTTGGCAGACCAAGCTGCATCAACGATGGTCCTATATTTTGAAATCTTTAGATGCTATTTATGTTGCTCTGTTGCTGCTTCCAAATCTGTTTCAATATTTGCTTTTGAAGTAGAAGCTTGTTGTATATTGATAAAGAAAAGTTTCTCCCCATTAGCCAATGCATTTTTTAAGTCTTCTACCTTCACTTTTATTCTTGACGTATGCTTTCCATCGTATTTAGCTTCAGGGATATCCGAGATACTTAGCTGTATTCGCATACGGTAATAATTCTCGACTTATGGTAATCGGAAAATGTTTGAATCGTCTGTTGGTAAAGTTGATGTCTAGATTGTCTACTAATTTAGTTTCATTTAGCTTTATTCGCTATCATTTTGTCCATTTGTTTATTTGAATAATGGCCGATTGTAGGTTCTGTGTTGACTTTTTGTGAAATTTTTTGTCTAATTGCTCCTCGAGATACAGTCGAGATAATCTTTTTCTTTCAATGAGTGCTTCGGTGGCAGTAAATACCAGCAATACAAATAGAACTACTTTCGAAGTTAGCAGCAGTTGCTTGTATTTCTGCTGTTTCATACTTTAACTCTTCATAGTGACTACATCTAATTATAACAGATCTACCTCCTTAAGTGTTTTCAGGATGAATAGCGTGGTATATTTGATAATTTTTAAATTTAATAAAGGATTGTCTAGATTTTTTCTGTGTACATACGCCATTCTTGTTGATGTTGTATGAGTCAATTGACAATCCAGCATAAAATTCTAATTTGATCGGCCATTTTTTTGCTTAGGGATGGCTCCCTTAGTACTGTACTCTAGTTTCTGTAAGCGCTCATCAAACGTGTTGAGTCTGCTTAAAATCAATTTAAACCATTTAGATGGTCATTTTGAGCAGTTTTTCCTTGACATCCGTTACTCTTCGTTACTTGAGCGTAAGTCATGTTACTCAATTGTCCATGAGTAGCTTCCGACACTCTACGCTTTGTTTCGGGTTGGTTCATCTTAACTGCTCACTTCTTGATTAAATTTAGGCTTTTAGCAATCACATTCTTATTTTTGATCTTTTGCAGTTCAATACCAACGAATCCTCTGTAGTTACCCGGATGGTTTTCTCCACAGTGAACGCATTTAAGCTGAACATTTTTAGCTTTCATGCAATCTCTCGTATGATGTTTATCTAAACATTTGACACACCTGGGCTCCTTGTTGGAATATGTTTTTATAAGGTTAGATCTTTTTAGAGGCTGAATTACCACTTTGCACCCCAAGATGTAGTTAATTTGATGATTTTTTTCGATATCTTCATCAGTATCGAAGGTCAACATAAACTTATTGAGTGGTACTTTGCCTAGCCGTTTTAGCTTAATTAATGCTTCAGTCGCTTTAAATCCTTTTGCTTTCAGGTCATCAAATATTTTTTCTGGTTTATAAGTAGAGTGTAGGTTTTTAGGCATAACCTTAATTGGTTTGGTTTGTTGGTTTTCAACCATGTGGCAAGCATGATTTTCTTCACGTTTCACTATATTCCAAGTTTATCTTGGTGGTGTTTCCATTCATTATATTTACGACGAGCAATTGCCAGCCGTTACAGCAGCTTCGAATCAAACTCTGATCCATCGGTTGTATTAAGCTCGTACAATTAGGGGGCAAATACTTGACTATTATCAGATATTTAGCCACATCCGGATGTGCGGACCAGTTATCTGATAGCAATAACATTTTACAATCCTTTCCCAACCCCAAATCTTTTCAACTTTTCCTGGCTTCAGCCACAAACTGGCAACTGCTTTATATTTTTGAAAGCTCTTGGACGCGCAATTTTTCCAATTACTAATAGGTTGCATTTATGAGTTCCAGAAGAACACACACTACACTACACTCGATTCGTTACTGCTGACTAAAGTTCTTCGGGGTAGTACCTTCCAAAAAATCCCCGTCTCGTCAGCATTATAAATTTGGTGTAATGTTAGTTTTTCCGATTTTATTAAATCGTCTAACTCTTCGACGAATAGTGTTGCGCTTTCATAATCGGCTGCCATTTTTTTAACGGACGCTTTTATGACGACTTTTAAAATTTCCCAACCAGCCCTGCGAGTAATGGCATGTCGTTTCTATTTTGAATGCTGCGTGAAAATATTTTGCTTTTGCGATAATCATTGCTCCCGAAATAGGTAATTGAATCGAAATCCTCGAAATCTTTGTTGGTGAAACCATTCATACGTTGCTAGATCTACTTGTTCATGTTCGGCGCCTTTAAAAGTTTTCCGAACGTTCAATTGTTTTATGGAATTGGATACATTTTTTGCAGATACACCTTTTTGGAGTTGGTTTATAATGTCTACTTTTTCCTTAATAGATAAAACCTTTCTTGATCGTTTAGATGAAGCTGATGTTGATGGGAGCATAGTGTTACCTAAATGAGAACGACCAACCGCAAGCACCCGCTAGCAAACCGCTAGTAGAAAGATTTTTATCCTTGCTATGGTCGAATGGAACGATTAATACCCTATAAATCGTATATGTTTTGCAATTGCTGTCAAAACTTTGGTGGGGCGAATAATTAAAAATAAAAATATTATATGCGATATACCAATGCAATAGAACAATTTTTATTTTTGACACAACAAAAATAAATATTTTTGATATAAAAAAGCGATTTATCAAGCGGTTCTACACTCAACCGTCTAGCGGCGAAATTATGCGTAACTTTGAGCGGAGACAAAAACCTTTCTACTAGCGGTTTGCTAGCGGGTGCTTGCGGTTGGTCGATTGGAAAGCAACTAAAGACTGAATAACATTCAAAAAATTTCGCAGATGCAGATGTCAAATCAAAAATTCGTTTTCTTTACACATAAAAAGTAAATTTATACAAAAAATGTCATAAACCAATGCAAATGATTGGTTTTCTTATTTATGTAACCTTATTATAGTTATTTATTCACGAATCGACGATTTTACAGAAAAAAGATGAAACTCGACATCTGCAAAAAAAAGCAGACGAGGTTTTTTGGGTTTGTTTCTCGGGTTTCAATTGACTTTTTTAAGCAGACGAATATTTTTGCTCTTTTTGTCTTTGTACTTTTTCCTATCTATCTCTTCCTATTTCAATTTTTTGCAAACGTCGATTGTCGTTGAATGTAAATCAGTCTTTATATGTACATATAAACTAAAACTATTTTTCACAAGTTATAGTGGTTTGTAACGGTAATTATATTCCTCTTTTATGCACATCAAAGTATTCCATAAAACACAACCGGTACATATTAGGAAGAATAGTGCTTTTATCGAAATTTCAAAAAATGATGGAAGGGAAACTTCCCGGTTAATCAGATGAAATACCGGTTAACCAGAGATTAAAAAAAAATCGGATGGGTAGGAAAATTCCCGGATAATAGATGTTCACGGATAATTGGATCCCGGATTCACAAAATATACATTTCTTTCCATTTTTTGCATTCTTCTCAAAAATATAAAACATAAATTAACAAAACAGTAAGTAGTATTCTGCCGTCCTAGAATCAAACGCGGTATCTACAAAAAATTGGAAATTGAGTTTATGGTTTTTTTAGTTACCTGGCAAGTTATTCTACCTATTTTACCAACGGTAAACTCAGTATCTATATTATTTCTTCCAAAAACACGCATCATTTTATCGTATCTTTCTAAAATGTATACCTTTTCTAAGCACGAATTGGGTATCTACATACTACTAGCTAAAAACGCAGTAACTGCTTGTGCAAATATGTACAAACCGCATTTGTTTTTAGTATTTAGTATACTGCATTTACTGTTACTTTGACTAGGAATCACCTTTATTAGACAGTAAACATTCCAATTTACAAAGGGCTATAACCAAAACTTTAAATCGTAATATCTCAATTTCATGCCACCAGTAGATACCGCTTTTGGTTCTAGGACGGTAGATTGCTATAAAGGTAAAGTATAAAAAAATATGAATGAATGAAACACGAAAAAAAGTATATGTGTATATTCGAGTATCATCCACGTGCCCATCTGTATACCTATTGTATTGTAAAAAATACATACTCATATATATTTTATATTTGAAATCTCCTGTAAGAAAACTTTTTTTTTATTTTTTTTATTTATAATAAATTGTATTTATTTATTTTATGTAATTACAATCTAGTCTCCTGGACTAATGAGCAATTTGTTTCTGACTTAATTTAGTAACTTAAATTAATCAATGGCTTCTTCCCATTGGCGTTCCATAGTGTTTGGTAAATTGAAGTAAACCACATCTTTGTAGTGGATTTCAGATCAGCACAATGCTGCTTAAACTGACAATCATACCAGCTCAAAAGGTTTGGTTCTTTTAAGTCTGCTTACTAAATTCGTGATGCTTTGGAGCTGAGTTGCCTCAATGTTCACATGTTGGCGGAGCCTTTCTTCATGTCTCCGTGTTTTTTTCTGGATTTCGTTTAATATGAGGTTCATTTTAGATCCCTATGAAGGTCATTGTTCCTGACATACCAAGATGCATCAACGATGTTTCTTAATACCATATTCTGAAATCTTTGGATGATATTTACGTTGCTCTGTTTGATACAACCCCAAATCTGAATACCATACCCCGGTTTCAATATTTGCTTATAAAATAGAAGTTTTTTGTATGTTGATAAGGAAGAGTTCCTTCCCATCAGCCAATACATTTTTCTGTATTTAAGTCTTAATTCTTCAATTTTCTTCTTGACGTGTGCTTTCCATCGTAGTTTAGCATCCAGGGTCATGCCGAGATACTTAGCTGTGTTCGCATGCGGTGTTATTTCCCGATTTATGGTAATCGGAATATGGTATATTCGAATCGTCTGTTTGTAAAGTTGATATGAACTGATTTAGCTTGATTTAGTTTTATTCTCCATCTTTTTGTCCATTTATATATTTGAATTATCGCTGATTGTAACTTCTGTGTTGATTCTTCGTTGCTTTTTCCAACAGCTAAGATCGCCTTATCATCTGCAAACGTTGCCACCGTGTTGTTGTTTAATGTAGGAAGATCATTAGTGTATAGTATAAAACCGGCCCTAATACACTGCCCTGCGGAACTCCTGCATTGATTTCTTTCAATTTAGAAAATGTATCATCTAATTTAATCCTGAAGAACCTATCTTTCAAGTAAGATTCCAGTATCTTAGCAAATTGCATTGGTAGAAGATTCCTTAACTTGTGAAAGTCCTTCATGCCACACTCTATCAAACGCTTGTGCAACGTCTAGAAATACTGTTGAACAGACTTTTTTCTCCTCTAATGCTTTCTCAATTATACTGGTTATTTTGTGTACTTGATCAATTGTTGAGTGTTGGTTGCAAAAACCGAGCTGATGATTTGGGATCAAGTTTTTACTCTCGATTATCGGATTTAATCTGTTTACCAGAAGCTTCTCAAAGAGTTTGGACATGACTGGTAATAGCGAAATTGGCCTATAAGACGATGTTATGTGTGGTGTTTCCCAGGTTTTGGGATCATAATTACTTCTGCAATTTTCCATAAGCTTGGTACACATTTGATTCTAAATGCTGCATTTATAAGATTGGTGAGTTTCACCAGAGCTTTCCTTGACAGTTCTTTTAAGATTTCTGCAGTAATAAGATCGTACCCAGGAGCTTTTTTCGTATTCATATTAGCTTTTATCTCAAGCATGACTTGTTTTGGTGTTGTGGGTAGGATTTCTTTACTTTCTTGCACAGCTTGTTCAGCTTTTAACTCGGCTTCCAACGTTTGGTCGTCATGTGGCTGGAATATTTTTTCGACGTGTTCAGCAAATTCTCGAGCTTTGTCTTCATTATTTCTAGCCCATTTCTCACCTGCTATTTTTATTGGGGAATCTGCATTATTGGTCTTTTGATTCTTTTGGTTGCTTTCCAAAGAGAATAATCAGTACTATTATCATTAGTTAATTTTCTTGAATAGTTGCTGATTGATTCATCTTTCAATTCTTTGATCTCTCTTCTTAATTGTTGAGTGAGATTGTTCAAATGAGTTTTATCTTGGAGGGCCCTTGATTGTTGCCATACTCTTCTCGCTCTTCTTTTTTCTGCGAGGAGTTCCCTAATTTCCATAGGGTAGTTGTTTCCCTTGATTTTCGTTTTAATTTCAGGAGTATTTTCCCAAGCTGATTGCTGTTTATCGTTTACAAATTTGTGAACTTCTTTGTCTAATTGTTCTTCAGTCTTTAATGGAACCATTAAGTTAATTTTTTCTTCTAGCGATAGTCTAAAGCATGCCCAATTAATGTGATTATTTACTAGGAATGGGTTTCTTTCTTTCTGAATGATTTTTTTCATTTAACGTTAGAAGTATTGGTGAATGACCAGAGTTTAAGTCGTAGCTTTCATCTACTTGTACATAATTTACAGATATGTTCTTTGTTATGAAGAAATAAATCAGATCTGGTACTTTGTTTGGATCAGTTGGCCAGTAGGTTGGTTTTCCAGTTGAGAGGGCTTCACAACTGCATATTCTGATAGCTTTTAGGAGTTCTTTACCCTTAGTCGTTGTTAATCTGGATCCCCAGTGGACATTTTTTTCATTAAAGTCTCCTCCAAGTACAAATCGTTTTCCTAATTTACTGAGGAACTCGAGATAATCTTTTTCTTTCATTTAGTGCCTCGGTGGGCAGTAAATACTAACAATACAAATGGAACTACTTTTGAATTTGACAATAACAGCCGTTGCTTGTATTTCTTCCGTTTCATATTTTAACTCCTCATAGTGATGAATACTATTTCTAATTATAACAGCACTACCTCTTTTAGCAGTGTTTCCAGGGTGAATAGTGTGATATATTTGATAATTTTTAAATTTAATGATTGATTGTCTAGTAAAGTGTGTTTCCTTGATGAGACATACATCGATTTTTTCTGTGTCCAGGACCACTTGCAGTTCTGGTTGATGTTGCATCAGTCCATTGGCATTCCAACATAAGATTCTAAGATCATTGGCCATTTTTCTGTTTAGGGATGGCTCCCTTAGTGCCGTACTCTATAGTTTCTGTAATCGCTCATCAAATGTATTTAGTCTGCTTAAAATTAATTTAAGTGTTTGACTTATATCGTCATTTTGAGCAGTTTTTCCTGGATTTCCGTTGCTCATCATTACTTGAGCATAAGTCATTTTACCAAATTGTCCTTGAGTAGTTCCCGACACTCTACGATTTGCTTCGGGTTGGTTCATCTTAAACGCTTGCTTCCTGAATAAACTTGGATTTTTAGCAATCACGTTCTTATTTTTGATGTTTTGCAGTTCAATAGCAACGCTGCATCTTCTGTAGTTAGCCGGATGATTTTCTCCACAGTGAACGCATTTAGGTTGAACATTTTGGGCTTTTAAACAATCTTTGGTATGATCTTTACCTAAACATTTGACACACCTGGGTTCCCTGTTGCAATATTTTTGTGTATGTCCATAGACTTGACATTGTTTACATTATGGTATAAGCTTAGATCTTCTTAGAGGTTGAATAACCACTTTGCACCCCAAGATGTACTTTATTTGATAAACTTTTTCGATATCTTCATCAGTATCGAAGGTCAACATAAACATGTTGAGAGATACTTTGCCTCTCCGTTTTAGCTTAATCGATGCTTCAGTTGCCTTAAATCGTTTTGCTTTCAGGTCATCAATTATTTTGTCTGGTTTACACGTAGAGTGTAAGTTTTTTAGCCATGACCCTTAGTGGTCTGGTTTGTTTATCTTCAAATGTGTGCCAAGCACGTTTTTCTTCATTTAACATTTTTGTCATTTTTCTGTATGTTTCAGCATCTTCTAAGTTTATTTTGATGGTGTTTTCATTCATCACCTTTGCATTAAACTTATCAGTAGCAGTTATTGTTTTTATTTTCTCATAGAGTACATCGTAGTCTTTGACTTCATCTATTACTATTGGTGGTGGTGGAGGTATTTTTTTGGTTGTTTCTGAGGATCCTTTAATTGAGGTGGGGAGGGCGTATTATTCCATCTCCTTTTTTTTCTCCCATGTTAACTCTAATCCACTCAGTTTCTCGAGCTAGTTCTTCTTCATCCGTATGATACTATTGTGGAGTTGTATTCTGGTTGGCAGTAGAACCGATGTCATCCTGTAACTTCGTTTTTAAGCGTCTTTATACGCTCCTGCATTCATGCAATTGTAACATTCAATTGCTTGTTTATATTGTTGGCTTCAACTAATGCATTATTAGCTTTACATAATTCATTGTGAAGCTTTTCTTCGTTTGTAGAACGAGTGTTGTGGCTGCTGGCCTCAATGGAGGGACTACAGCCTCTTATCGGAGAATACGCCACTTTGTTACTCCTCTGGAAGGGATGTGAATTATCCTTTTCTGTTTCACTCAATTGAGCTTGTTTATTCACCAACATGTCTTGGGATTGGTTAAAATAATTGTAGTATAGCAATGGCTGGTCTTCCCCAGAATCCATGAGACCGACCTCCGAAGAGGGTGGATTTACCTGAGCAACAGGTGTACCACCTGGGGTATAAGTTTCCACATTTGTTCTGCTCATTGCTCATTTATAGTGTACTGCACTCGCCTCTAGTATTTCGCCGATGCTTCACATCGTTGCCCGGGTGTTACCACGTGGAGGTATACTAGACACATTTGGTGGTTTCTACATAGTTGCAGCGTTGGAATATAGACCACGAGATACATGGCTACAGACGGTCAACCCCTACACTATTGAGATGCACCCAACCCTCTGTAAGAAAACTAAAACAAATCTGGGAATATATTTTTTCTGAAAAATAATGATTTGGTTGATGAGGTTTGTTTTTGCAAAAGGTCATTCAGCTTTTCTATTTGGATGTTATTTATCTTGCTTTTGAAATGATTTCTGATGCGTTTTCCTAGGTGGATAATAAATTTGATTAAAATTTCAACTGATAACAATATGAGTAGACATATCATTTTTAATGACGTGCCGCAGAACATTCTTTATTTCTTTGCTATCTGAAGAAATAAAAAAGTTAGAATAATTATTCGCGGTTTTCTATTATGAATGTCTTTTTACCAACTTGAGGAGAACAGATAATACATAATTGATTATATTGAATATGATCAAATCACTCACACGACTTCAATCAGAACTTCACAATATGAATGAATAAAGTATTTCCGACATACAAATGTGATTATGTAATATGAGCCTAAACACATATCTAAAGATTACAATAGAAAATTTATTGTACTTTATAATTGTAGAAGTCAGAATCAGCCGCAACATCTCATTGCAATAAATAAAAAATTATTCGATTATCAACCAACAGAAATACTATATGTAAATAATACAAAATGAAAGAACAATAAAATGTTCTCTTATTTTTTTTTTCCAGTTGATACGAAATATTCAAACATACCCACCCATACATATCAAAACAAAAATAACTTGTAAACAAAATCAGGTGACTGATAAAACAATAAAAAACAAATGTTTATCGTTTTACAATTTTGTTTAAGTGTCTGACTTTGTTCTACATAGGCCAATATAAAATTTATTTGCTTTTCTTTTACAAAAAAAAAAAAAAATGTTTTATTTTGCAGTGGTAGTAATGTGTTAAAATCAACAGTATAGGTTGTAGCACATCATAAAACAAAATAAACCAAAACCAACACAAATGTCTATAAGCGCGTCTTTTATTAGCTCCGGATAGCAAGCTATCGGGAGCACATGGGAAATTTCTATTGAATGTTTTGCTATTTTGCCCAGGTGTCGCTAGTAAACAAAAAACTAAAATGTTGCCTAACTTCTTGCAGTTGTATGACATTTCGACTGTATATATATACACTGTCTTCCATATTAAAGTGCACAGCCCTCGCTTTCCTACAAATACTAAAATATTTTTAAACATCGCATTGTAAACCAAGGCCAACAAAAATATTTATGTATGTATATGATATCCGAAAACAAAAAACGACTTTATTTTTTAATTCGTGAAACTATTATTAAAACAAACGATTTTGGGTCTTCACTTGTTATTTACGTTCTTTCAAAATAAAGTGCACACATCATTTATATTAGTTAAAAATCATATTTTAATAAAACAACATTATTAATTTATTTTAGGGTGAGTAGTTCAAAATATATTCTTCATTATAGGCTTTAATTCAGGTTAGTAAATTACTTTTAATTAGATAAATAAAGAAATATGAAAAATCTACCGCTACATTCCAAACAGCTTCTTGTTGAAGCCAAATTATCGGGAAAAAGTTACCGTGACATTGCAAAAATGTTTCATATTTCATCAAGTGGTGCTAAACAAATTTTCGACCGCTACAAAACTACTGCAAGCCTCGAAAATATTAAGAAAACTGGGCGGAAGCGAATCCTTTCCGAGAATGATAGGCACAAAATTAAACGAGAGATTAATAAAAATCCTAAAACCTCAGCCAGGCGCATCCAAGAAGTACTGAATTTAAATGTATCCGAGTCCACGGTGCGGAGAGAAATACATTCCTTGGGTTTAAACAACTATTTATGCAAAAAGAAACCAATGTTGCGCAAACAAAATATTCAAAAAAGGCTTGCATTCGCCAAGAAGTATGTTCACAAACCGGTAGAATTTTGGAGTCGTGTTGTTTGGACCGACGAATCAAAATTTGAGATTCGAAGTACGAAACGGGCCCAAAGAGTGTGGTGCAAGCCTTCTCAGCGTCTTGATTCGAAATTTACTCAACCAACAGTAAAGCATGGCGGAGGTAACATTATGGTATGGGGTGCATTCTGTGCTAAGGGCGTTGGAAAACTGGTCAAAATCGACGATAAACTCACGGGGGCAGGTTATGTTAATATTTTAAAGGAAAATCTTCGCCCTCCCCTTAAAAAAATGCACACCCGGCGTTACATTTTGATGCAGGACAACGATCCCAAACACACATCTCGAATTGCTAAGGAATACTTCACTGAAAATAACATTGAACTTTTGGATTGGCCAGCTCAATCGCCGGACATTAACCCGATTGAGAATCTGTGGACCGTCTTGGATGCCAGAATTCCTTTTGAAGATCGGTCAAACAAGGCGGAGTTTTGGAATCGCCTTCAGGAGGAGTGGGATGCCATACCCTCAAAGATTTTATTGAATTTGGTGAAAAGTATCCCGGAACGATTGGAAATGATTATTAACAAAAAGGGCGATCATATTCCATATTAATCTGGAGTATAATAATAATAATTACTGTTTTTTATTTTAATTTTTACCGATTTGAAGTGTTGTGCACTTTATTTTGACGCAGTGAATTCGGAGGTCCTTTAGATAAAAAGGTAAAATTAAATACAACATGAAATCAATGAATAATTACGTTTATTATTATTAATTCTGTATTATATAATGATTTATTAAATGAAGGTTTTTTGGTTGAAACTGTACTTGCTTTGTCTTTATTTACTCATGTTTACGAATATGATGACTGTGCACTTTAATATGGAAGACAGTATATATATATATATATATATATATATATATATATATATATATATATATATATATATATATATATATATATATATATATATATAAAAATCAATATCGAAAGTTCCAATATCCAACGGGACACCCCCTAGATATGTGAGGTTATGCTAAAAACTTAAACAGAAAAAAATATCGGGTCAATCGAAGATGGTTTAATAATTTTCTCAGCCTTAAAAATTTTCTCAGCCTAAATCGAAATTGTGGTGAGTAGAGGGGATAATTACCATTCCAAAACATCAAAGATATCAAAAATCGGTTAACAAATAGCGACTTTGTGGTCAAATTTCAAAATACAAAAACTAGACAATTTATTACTATTTACTTTCTTTTACTCTAGTAAAATAAAGTATAGTAATCATGAAAATTTTGGACCTTGATATTTTTAGTGATTTATCTGTTTTGAGGTCCCCTGAGTCCGAAAAAGTGGGTTTCGAAATGGTGTCTGTCTGTCAGTCTGTCAGTCTGTCAGTCTGTCAGTCTGTCAGTCTGTCAGTCTGTCAGTCTGTCAGTCTGTCAGTCTGTAAGTCTGTCTGTGTCCTCTCTACAGCCCAGATGGTTTAACCAATCGAACTGAAACTTCAGATTTAAGCTTTTTTGATAAATTGGGAGGTCCCAGTGAATTTTACTCCAAATCGGCTAACCGGAAGTGGCCACTCCCTTGGTCCAGAAAATTTATTTTGCAAATATCTTAAAAAGTATAAGGTTAACAAAAAACTACTTAATACAAATTGTTTCCAAAATTTAAAAACAAATAAAATTAAAAAAAAAAAATTAAAAAAAAATTTAAAAATTTAAAAATTAAAAAAAAAAAAATTTAAAAAATTATAAAAAAAAATTAAAATTTCTCAAAATTCTCTGTTCGTAAAAGAAAGTCGTGTGTTGGCCACACCTCCATTTTTTTTACTTTCTTTTACTCTAGTAAATTAAAGTATAGTAATCATGATAATTTTGGACCTTGATATTTTTAGTGATTTATCTGTTTTGAGGTCCCCTGAGTCCGAAAAAGTGGGTTTCGAAATGGTGTCTGTCTGTCAGTCTGTCAGTCTGTCAGTCTGTCAGTCTGTCAGTCTGTCAGTCTGTCAGTCTGTCAGTCTGTCAGTCTGTCAGTCTGTCAGTCTGTCAGTCTGTCAGTCTGTCAGTCTGTCAGTCTGTCTGTGTCCTCTCTACAGCCTAGATGGTTTAACCAATCGAACTGAAACTTGAGATTTAAGCTTTTTTGATAAATTGGGAGGTCCCAGTGAATTTTACTCCAAATCGGCTAACCGGAAGTGGCCACTCCCTTGGTCCAGAAAATTTATTTTGCAAATATCTTAAAAAGTATAAGGTTTACAAAAAACTACTATAAACAAAATGTTTCCAAAAATTAAAAACAAATAAAATTAAAAAAAAAAAAAATTACAAAAAAAAATTTAAAAATTTAAAAATTAAAAAAAAAATTAAAAAAATTATAAAAAAAAAATTAAAATTTCTCAAAATTCTCTGTTCGTAAAAGAAAGTCGTGTGTTGGCCACACCTCAATTTTTTTTTATTATAAACGCATAATGTTTCTTCTATACAATGATATTATGATTTAATTTTTATAATGATAATAATCAATCTAGGATGATCTTCTACCCATTAAGGATGTTTTGGTATAAGTTGGAAACTTCTGTGTGTAGTCCTTTAAGACTTGTAGTAAATACTGCAGTTCATCTTCAATTTTTGTTAATTTCTTATTATAATCTTGTATTAACTTAACACCACGTTCTGCTATACTATTTACGACTTTTATTTGACTAATAATCTTCATTCCGTTCTTGAAATTATCATCCTGAGGCCACATATCCGTATCTTTGTTTAAGAAATCTGTGGAAATCTTGAACCGTTTAAAAAAATCGCCAGTGTTTAGTGTAACAAATCTGCCAGTTGTTTCGTAATGAATGTTTTCACATCATCAATTTTCAACTCGACGCTCTTACTAGACTCGGCCTCTACATCCCTCATCATATTCAACTGTTTCACCATTCTTCTTTTCTCTGCGCTATAGAGACGATTTCATCGAAAAAAGAGAATGCGATGCTTTCGTCGGACAAATATCACAAATGACCACACATTTTATTTAGTACAGCCATCGCCAACTTTTCATCATGTGTTTTGTAGAAATAAATATCTCGTAAATAGTTCAAATCCAGCTTTGGTGCTTTAGCTGCTTTAGTGCAATGGAACCAAATTATCACATAAAATCGTACGAGAAAAATGCAAATGTACCGTAAATTCTTCTGTGCTTGTGCTGTTAACTTAAATTCTTCACGAAAGATAAATAATTTCAACACATAAATGGCTTTGGACATCCAGCGAGCATGATGCATAGGGAAACGGACATTTTCATTTGGTATCATGCCCAAAAAAATTAGAGTGATTTCCAATAATTCTTTGTAATCATCCCGAGCATGTTCCTTTAACAATTCGTTCTTACAAAAACCCGCTAATTCCACTTTCACATCATTTAATTGTATATGAACGGTGGGATCATCTATACCTGCTTTGAAATTATCTTTAGTCAAGGAATTCCATAGTCATTCTTGAATCTCACAAATAACGGAACATTTACTCCTGATGTATTGTCCATTTTTGATTCAATTGCCACACGCAATGTAATTTCACATATGTGACGTCGACAATGAAGATATAATAAACTTCGTTCCAGTTTCTGCTCTAAATAATAACTGCTCCATTTAATCTTCCAGAATTTGAATATGTAGTATCGAAGCAAGCCACCACGATATCGTCAGCTACTCTCCAATCGATTAAGCTTTGGAAAACAACCTCCGCCATTTCCGAACCAGTTGATCTTGATATTTTGGGAACGCCCAATAATTGTTCTCCATCTATATGAGAAATAATCACCGGCAAACGATCCACGGTCTCCGTTCCAGATAACTCCGGGAGTAATTTTCCATCCCAATGTTACTACGCCTATTGTTAACTTGAAAATCGACTTAACTGATGCTGCTATTTCTACTCTATTTGTTTTACGAAGACGCCTCAGTGTTGTTCGATTCAAAACGAGTTCATCAATAGAATGTCCAAAACTTTCGGCAACGGCACTGATTAAATGCATTGCTGCACGATCACTAATCTTCAACTTATCCTAAGCTGACAATATTCTAGGAGTAACAAAACATTTGCTTGCTCTAGGGGCTTCTTCTGCGCTTAGCACAGGCAAATCAATATTTTCGAAGCTCATGTCGTTATCAGGTATACTTTCGCTGTCACTCTCCGATGACGAAAATAATGCTTGTGAGCCTATTGGAATTGATTTACTTTTTTCTTCAAGATACCTTCGTTTACGATTTTATTCTGCCTCCATACGTTCCGATTTCCGTTTTTCTCTTTCAATTTCAAATTGTCTGGCTCCAGTCAAATATCCGGGACGCCCTTTCTCACGCTGCGACAAGAGGAATCGCTTGTCGTCTTCACTGGTCATCATGGACAAGGCATTGATATGTGCGATATCATCCATAAAATATCATCCAGTTTACTATTAAATGCATTTTCACTTTCACGGTAAACTTTTGAAGATTAATTTTTATTCTTTAGGAGATTTTTCCACTTATCATGCAATTTTTCCAATTTTTCAATGTAATATTGTTCCTTTTTCACTGGGATTCGTGCTTTTGACCAAAAAAAAGGCACTTCCTGGATTGTCAGAACTGCACTTTCACGAACTGTTAATTTTACAGTAAGGTGATTGTAAAAAAAACACACACATCACTTGTAGTTTTGAATATAAAATCCAGGATTTAAAAAAAACCGATTATTATTTCAGTTTTTATTAGTTTCGAAAATTGGCAATAAAGTCGCCTTTTGTTAACCGATTTTCGACATCTTTGATATTTTGGAAAGTTAATTATATTTTCTATTCACCACAATTTTGATTTAGGCTGAGAAAAAATTATAAATCATTTTTCTGTTCGTTAGAAAGTGAAAAATTGAAAAAAATACCGTTTTTATCGAAATTCGTGCTCAAGTCGCGACCTCTAAACCATCTTCGATTGACCCAATATTTTTTCTGTATATATATATATATATATATATATATATATATATATATATATATATATATATATATATATATATATATATATATATATATATATATATATATATATATATATATATATATATATATGTATATGATTTATCCATCAATTTAAGCCCAACTCACAAATTTGTGTAAATTAAATAAAATTGCATTGCTTCTAAAAATATTATCATAATTACAACTTAACTAACACATTTTTGTGGGTTCATTGCAAGGTATCTTGAAGTTCAGGGAATTTAGATGCTCAAATATATGTTGCATTTTTCGCAACGGCATCGGGTTCTTGATTTGCAAGCTTCTAAGCGGCAGCACCTAGCATTGGCCAAAGAGTCCCATGTTGGCCAGTGTTCAAAGCCATCATATCGCTTACCCGTACATGGGAGAGGTGAGCATAATTTTGTAAGACATATTTCAGTATCGCCTTCGTCACTGCTCTCTCTTCTTTTTCGCTTGATAATACAAAGTAGAGCACTGGCAATTTCCATTTTAAATTCCAGTAATTGTAAAGTTTGTTTTTTTGGCACGTTGCAAGCTGAACAGTCGCCTCTATATTCCATCCAAGCATTTACAACTGCCAAGTCAATGAAATGATTTATTACTTTAAGCGTCCATTTGCTGGTTTTTATAAACGAGTGATAATATTCCAGCATTTGGTCGACTATAAGTCAACCCCGCCCATATTTTTATTGTATGATTATATTATTTTTGGACATGGAATGCTAATAAATGCTTTGGTTGGTTTATTCCAGCGTTTCACAGAAGACAATGGATTAATCCCAGCAATGGAAGATAGAGCCGCGACACATTTTCTGTCCTTCCAGTTTACTGCGATGATCCTGCGGTCTCCTTGATAGATCTCGAAATCCATTACGAGTCCTGCGGATGTCGTTATGACGAAATTTTTTAAGCCAACCGGCCTTGGCTTATTTTTTACATATTGCCTCGCGGGGAACCTAACCGTGTATGGAATCATCTGCTCATCTACAGAGTAGTTATCAATTTTCCTTGGTACTTTTGGCAATTTTTCTCGCACTGAATTGATCAAGGGGTTCACTTTCCAAAATAAATTGGTTGGATCAGGCGACGTTTCATTAACATTCACGTATTGTGAAGCTGTTCATAAAAGTTTAAATCGCGTTTTCTTAATGGCACTAGCCAATATGTCAAGACGGAAGCCCTTCTTCCAGTACAAATCTAAACGTGGATAATTTATGCATCCGATCATCATAAATGTGCCGTTAAGTTTTTAGAGTTCAAGAGCCGACGTTTTCAGCTCTATGCCACGATTTTTTAAATGGTAAATATTCGTCATAGTTGCAGCATCAACAAAATGTTGTTCCGGAAAATACGAACAAAAATATTCAACTGGTAATTTCACATTTCTTTATGGAAACGAAGACTACTGACTGTCAGTTGGTAAGTCCTTCTGTGCAAATTCGCCCGGATTCCATACTTTTATAGGGTTTGTGAATTGTTCATTATTTGATGATGGTGATTGCTGAATAAGATCATCTTTTTCTTCATCATCATCAATTGAGTCTACGTCTGACCACTCTTCATCATTTCGCACAATATTTGCA
>OY282560.1:245768126-245775626 GCA_958295665.1 Tipula vernalis | reverse complement strand
ATCCGCGTTAATTCAAAAAATTCATCTGAAGGATTTTTTAAATATAATGTTTCGCTTGCATTAAAATAATTTTTTAATTTTAGAAAAAACTGAATTTCCTTCTTTTTTGGTCATAAGCACAATACAAGTTTCGCATGATGATCGTTTCATGAACTTATGAATAACATAACCGAGAAAATAGCGCAAAGAAGATGATTCAATTTCAAAATTCTCGTCTACGAAATTTCCAACATATGCAATTTCTTCAAAATCTTGTTCTGGAAATTGTTCTGTTTCGTTCGAATCTTCAATATTGCTGACTGCACTTCTCGTACCTTATTTTCTTCCATTTGAATTGCTTCTGGTTCTAAAATAAATGAACAGTTTCATAGTTTAGAGACGCAGAATGAAAAATTATTTTACTCGACATAATTTTAGCAATAATAAAATTAAAGTTGTTAACTGATGGGTTAAAATTATTACCACCCCGAAAGCGAATCTGCGAAAAATGATTTTCTAATGCATCAGTTTGTAATTTAGATGTTAAAACATAAGACATATCCAAATTTTCAAAAAGATGTTTGGTTAGTTGTAGAATGTAGAAATGTCTTTTAAATATCGTGTCATTTGTAGTAAAATTTCATATAGCTCGTTACCTTGTTCTATTGTGAGAAGAATTAGCTTTGTTGGGACAAAAACGATTTTTACTATTTAACGCATCAAACATATTATTTAACTTTTGAATAAAAACTAGTGGCAGAAGCGCTCTGCGACCTTTTCAGTGTTAAATTTGTTTAAATGTTGAAATGTTTTTATAACGTTGGCACAACTCTGATTTAATACCTGCGTTGCCAAGTTAACCCTCATTCGTTGAAACGTATTAGGATACACATGCTTTGTGGTCAGTTTAGGACAAACTCTTGTGTTTGATTGACAATCCAATCGGTACAACCGTTTTATGATATCCCAAGTAGTAAACCATTAGGTGTCTTAATGTCGTTGTTTAGCAAAGTATTCCTAATAGATTTGAATAAATGTTGAGTATTATTTAATTTAATTGGATACATAGTTTTTCGTTTTAATTTTCTATATTTCCTAACGATTTTATTTCTCATTTTATTTTTTAAATTTAAAAGGCGAACTTTATTTTTCAACTGAATGGTTTTTGTTTCTAAAGTCTTACATTTTTCTTTTAATTTTGTGTTTAGTCTCCTATAGCATTGAGTAATTTTTTCGTTGTTAAGACAGTTCTTACAATCTGTATCTTTCGGCTCATCGAATATTATTCTATTTGAATTTCCAGAAAATTTATCAGTGGAAATGTTTTGAAGAGCATGCCGTTTTCCTTTAGCTGCAGGAAAAGTTCTTACATTGCTTGGGCGTTTACTAACGTCAAACGTAGACGAGTTTGAAGTAGGGAAATAAGAAGAAGTAATCGTTTCAGGAAACACATTTAATTTTGAGTTTGAAATGGTCGCTGTTGGATTTTTATTTGGCACCGAGTAGACTTTTAAAATGTTGGTAATAATGGTAGCAGTTTCTAAATTTTTATTTCTATTAAAAGAGAAGGAAAAGCAAATTTTAATAATTTTCTCTTTAGTAAAATTTTTTTCTCAAAATGGAAATCTCAAAGATAACTTTTTCTTATTTAAAAATCTCTTAATATTGATTTTACATATATCGACCCATAATTTAAACCTTGCGATATTTTTGTCACGAAATGCAAATAATCTATACCCCCTTTCAATCTGCTTTCTTCTTCCGCAAATATAGCATTTACCCGAATTGTATTTTATTATCACAAGAAACTATGTATATTTTGTATAATAAATACATATATGTATATATATATATATATATATATATGATTATTGTAGATATATGGTATATACATACAGTGCTGAGAAAGAAAAATTGGGTAAACATATTTTATTACAAATTGGAGTCTTTTTTTGCTAAAATTACACAACTTTTGAAAGCAATTGGCTTATTTTTTTTAAATTTTTTTTTTGGTTTTAATCTAGGCAATCTGTTTTTGGGGCTCAAGGCACTCCCAACTCTTTCGCAGTTTACTTTTACCGTCCTACTTTATGCAGTATTAGCCAAATCGAGGACGTACGGCTATAGACCCGTTTTGTATAAACCACCTGCAACCTGCACATTGCATTGTTTCATGCCAACCTATAGTGCTGATATGAAAGGTGGGTCGGCCCATGGATTCTGCACTCTGAACAGGGGGTTCTAGATGTGTTCATCTTCATCACCGATCGTAATCAGATGATGAAAAATCCCTTTTGCATCCCGCCCATATCAGGATTCGAACCCGGTACCTCCCGATCCAACCGCCGCAGCTTTAACCACTGTAATTGGCTTATTGTTTCATTTTAAATACATGTATGACCTAATTTTTTGAAGAAAAAAAAATACCTGAAATTTAGGGGGAAAACCCGAAAAATGCCAAAATATTCAAAATACGTTGATTGGAGTTAAAGTAATGGAATGAATTAAACACGTATTATTTAATTTTTTTTTTGTTTTTTACTGATTTATAGAAATTCTATCTTTAATATTTTATTAAATTATAGAAATTCTATCTTTAATATTTTATTAAATTATAGAAATTCTATCTTTAATAATTATTTTTAAAATTAATATTTTGTTGGACCGCCATTTGCTTTTATTACAACGATACACCTCTAAAGCGAGAACCATAGTTAGAATAAGAAAAATAAAAAAAATAACGTAAGAGAGCGAGAAAGGGGATTTATGTGTATTCGACCATACTTAAAATAAGAAACTTAAAACTTTTTTGGAGGGGAAATGAAAACTTCAGCTGTCACTTAAAAAACTTAAAAGGAGCGAAATTTTTCGTGTAAACTTAAGCAACTTAAAAAAGGTTGCACAAATTTTTAACGCGGGAAATAAAAAACTTGTTTGTAAATAGAAATTATAACATTTTCATTAATTATTAATAAATAAATTAAAATGTGAGTATTTGAACATTAAATTAGACTATAATAATTGAGTATTTATAATGTATATACATTTAAAACATCAAACAAAAACTGAAACATAACCTAAAAATATTTAATTGAGATATTACATTTTTTTAAAACAAAAAACATTGCATAGTGCTTCTGTATCACTAATTAGAAACAGTTAATGTAATGAATTTAATATGATTTTTCAGCTTATAAAATTTGAAAAAGGTTGCACAACTTTTTACTGTAGAAAGTAAACAACTGGTTTGGTAAAAATTATAACATTTTGATTAATTATTAATAAATAAATCAGAACGGGAATATTTGAGCATTAAATTAGACAATAAATAATTGAGCAATTTTATTGTACATACATTTAAAACCCAAACAAAAATTGAAACATAACCTAAAAAATTTAAATTGAGATATACAATTTTTTTAAAACAAAAAATGTTGTATAGTGTTCCTGAATCACTAATTAGAACTAGTAAATGTAAATTAATAATTTTTTACGATATAAATGAATTTAGTATAATTTTTCCTAAAATAACTGAAAAATCAAACAAAAATATTTCGCTTTGAACTTAAAAATTTTTAAGTTATCTATAGTCGAAATGTCAAAATGAAATAAGAAAAGCTCAAATTCTTATTTTTTTTATTTTTTTTATTCCAAGTATGGTTACACCTTAATTCATTGAATTTGATAAATTTTTCAAAGTCATAGAAGGTATGGATTCACAAATCGTCATTAAAAAACTTTTTAAAGCTTGAATAGATTCTGGGCGCTTTCTTGCTACTTCTAGCTTTATTATAAACCAATTATTTTCTATGGGATATAGGTCTGGACTGTATGGGGACCAGCTCAACACATCGATATTTTTTCTGCGAAGTACTTTTTTACCTTTAAATGAAGATATAAGAAAAAAAAAACAAGTTTTTAACAAATTATTTATGTTTGTCTGAAAGCCAATTTTTCTATCTATAATTCAAAATTAATAACTTACAGCTTTGGCGGTATGGCGCGAAATGTTGTCCTGTTGAAAAATAAATCGGCAAGCCTCGTCAAAAAGCTTTAACACAGAAGGCTCAAATTCGTTATGTAGGGCCTGCAGATAAACAGCTGCTGTAATTTTGGAACTAAGGAAGCACAATCGACCGGTTTCATTTCCAGAAAAGCATCCCCAGGCCATAACTCCTTCATTTTTCGGTGGAAGTCTTAAAAGACATTTGTTGCTTAGCCTCTCGCGAGATTCTCTCCTTACGAGAACTCTTCCATCTCCAACATGCAGCTTGAATTTTGATTCATCGGAGAAAATTACATCATTCCACATCTATTGAGTGCAAGAAACATGCTCCTGGGCCCATAGCAAACGTTTTTTTTTTTGTTTTACTCGTAATGTGAACTCAAGCTTCTGGACTGGTTTAAGTGTTTTTAAACCAGCATTAACAAGTCTTTTTCTCACTAACCTGGCTGAAATTTGTTTTCCCGTTGCTCGTTAAGGATCCCCTTTTATGTCCGATGAAGTTTTAAAACGGCTCCGACGACATTGAAATATTAAAAATTCTAAAATCTCTAAAAATTTATCAAATTCAATGAAATAGAGGTGTATATAATAAAAGCAAATGGCGGTCCAACAAAATATTAATATTAAAGATAAAATTTCTGTAAATCAGTAAAAACAAAAAAAAAATTAAATAATAAGTGTTTAATTTATTCCATTACTTTAATTCCAATCAACGTATTTTGAATATTTTGGCATTTTTCGGGTTTTCCCCTGAATTGCAGGTACATTTTTTTTTTTTTTGAAAAAATTAGGTCATACATCTATTTAAAATGAAACAATCAGCCAATTGCTCTCAAAAGTTTTGTAATTTTAGCAAAAAAGACTCCAATTTGTAATAAAATATGTTTGCCCAATTTTTTTTCCCATCACTTTATATAATAAATACATGGTTATTTCTGTCTTCTGTTCGTTTAAAAGTAATTGCGAGAAAGAAACAATAATAATGTATCAGTAAAACAAAAAAATATATGACAGTGTGTAACAGCAAAATCAAAACCAACAAAAATGTTTCTTATACGTTATGTTTAGACATTTTAGCTGTGTTTTTTTAGTCGCTGCGGATAGCTCCTGTCGAGAGCCGTCATATAAAATGTGGCTCCCGATAGCGCTCCGTATAAATAGGTAGAGCCAAATATTTTTTATATGAATTCGTTAAACAATTGAATTAAAAATTATAGTTTGACGTTAAATAAATTTAGTTTACCAATAAATAGCGTGTCCAATTAAAATTTAGGTCTAGAAAAATGACGGCTCTCGATAGCAGCTATCGAGAGCGAATAAAAAACACAGCATTTAATTGGTTTTGGCAAAATAATAAAATGTATGATAGTGTGTAACACCAAAGCAAAACCAACTCTAAGTTTTCACTTCTATTTTATAAAATAAGAACATTTACATCAAGGTAAAATTTAGTTTAGTAATAAAAAAATAATTTTTAGCTTTACATTCACATTATGCGCATTTACATAAAGATCATCTTTTATTGTCAGAAATGCGTCTTGCAGATTTGGACATATTCTTGCGCGCGTTCCCCGTAATAACGAGATTAACTAAAAATAAATAGAATAATGAATTTAAAATTAATTAGTAGTGCCATTTTAGTGCCCTTTGAATTTGGCGCCAAAGTGAGCACCTTTAGCCTATGTGTAGACGCGCCTGCCTACACGATTATTTACGAATTATTTTGATATTTTCCGATATTTTGATTTTTTTAGAATTACTATAGGAATTTTCGACATTATTTAAGAAGGCTAAGCTTTTCAGGTTGACATTTTCATTGTTTTGCGTAGTGCTTTGCGTTGCTTTACTTTGAATTGCAATAAGTTAAAAAAAAATTCTTACAAAGGATGAGATTTTCCAAAACGTTTTAACGTTACCAGATTATTTGAGTTTTATCGAGATTATGGATGATTCTTAGTTTATTTTTAATGACGGTGTTGAGTTGTAGATGTTGGCTTGGCTTCCCTATCCTTCGAGATATTCAAATGGAGGTGCTTCTTTGCCGTTACATGTTATGCACCTTTCGGAATTATTAGAGAACTGATTTTGTGTTGCATAATGTTCCGTGTGATTAATATTAGTGGTTGATGTTGAGTTGCTCGTCGTTGTGATTCCCTCAGACGAAAGAAAATCTAACGTTTTTGGTTCAGATGGGCGAGTTATGGTGTGGCGGAAACCCAACACTGAACTTGAGTAAAACATGATGGCGGATGTATAATGGTTTGAAGAGCTTTTAGCTGAAGGGGTGTAGGACATTTGACTTTCATAATGGACCAGTTTAATTATTTGGATATTTTGAAGGGTAATTTATTAATATGTGCTGAGAAAATGGAACATGGGCGAAACTTTCGCTCCGTACATGACAATGCCCCGTAGCATTCGTTAAAGCTGATAAAGGAATGGTTATTGTATAATGTAAAGTCAATACTTCCTCATCCTCCCCAGCCACCAGATCTCAGCCTCATTGATAATTTATGCCATAATTTGGAGCGAAAGATCCGTGAACACCAAATTAGTGGCAAGGAACAATTGAAACGGGTCATTGCGGAGGAATGGGCCAAAAATCCCCCCGAAATAACTCGGAAGATGGCTTTCTCAATGAAAAGAAGGTTGGAAAGTGTCATTTCAAATTTCATGAATAGGTTACAACACGAAATATTAAACCTAACTTTTTTATCAAATTCTCTCAACTTCTTTGTGTGTACGGACAATTATTTGAGATCGTTTTAGGCGGTTTAAATAGTAATTCTTATCAAACGTGAAAGTAAATTAATTTATATCATGATTATTATTATTTTCAGGTTCTTAAATGTAATTTGAGTTTTAAAAAAATTAAAACTCATTTTTTTGGTTGATTTGTAATTGTTTTTTTTGTTATCAATGTTTTCTTAACCGAGTGCTGTACGGACAATTTTTTGATACAGTGTATATATATATATATATATATATATATATATATATATATATATATATATATATATATATATATATATTTTGTTATATATCTTGTAAAACTTTACGTAGATAAGTAATATTTTATGTTAATTTAAAGAACCGTCATCGTTTTTGTTATTATTGTTAATTTTCAGTGTTATGTTTATATTTTTAAAATGGAGAGAATGACGAAATATTAATAAAATGTGATCGTTTTATGTTTGGAAACAAATAGAAAAGTGTTTCAATTGTTTTATGGGCTAGATTCCACGAAGGACAAAATTATTTAACAATTTCCACTAACCGTTAAAAACTATATGTGTTAGGTATATTATGAATAGACCAATAAATGTCTTAAATGGCAAAAGCTTATAAGAGATAACTTATGACTCAATCATTTAACAAGGATACCGACTTGTAATTAAATCACATTACAGATTCCAAACATGCAGAAACGTTGCACAAATGGAATGCCGGCGGTGTAGGTTTTAATATTACATCTTTGCCGCATTTTTCCTTTAACTTTCCATTTAACACAAATT
>OY282560.1:245720858-245767926 GCA_958295665.1 Tipula vernalis | reverse complement strand
CACAAATATAAACAAATCTGATAAAACTTAACCTAAAAACCTTTTAGGATGCCAGTTGTAAAAGTGTCGTATCTGTCCTTCTTATTGTATTTTATATTTTCGTAATTTGTCCACCAGTAAATCTGCGCCGAAGGTAGCTGATGCTTGCGCCGAAGGTATCTGGTAGAAAATGATCCGGTATTACGATCCAAATAAAAAGAGTGATTCAATTGAAGATAATACCTTAAGCTTTGTCTTTTGTAATTATTGGGCGGTTTAGAGACAGAACCACGCATTTTAATTGTAAAAACCCGTATCTGAATAGGGAAAATTTAACCAACACGATTCACGCATTGCGAAATAATTACGGTAGAAATTAATCGAACGGTCAAACTGTGTTCGTTGCAAACCGTCAAACTTCTTCGCCATCGTTTCCAGAAATTAGGCCTTACCTAATGAACAGAAGAACTGTATTTGGATATCTACGAAAACCAGTTTATTTAAGAATTGAAGCAAGCAGGTCATGAACAGCGTCGTGACCATAGCGTAGATAACCACCAAATTAATGGGGGTTTTCGAAGATCGTGTATTCTTACTCCGTCAAACTATTTCTTGTTCCGGGTTTTGTGAGGCGAAACGATAATACCTATGACCCCCAAACGATACCAGATTTATACCGAAAAGTAATAGAAAATGCCACTAGCCATCATTTTAAATTTAAATGTCTTAACTTTAAATTAAAATAAAAATATCAACAGTTTATCATAAACCAATGTGTTTTATTTCAAATTTAAATTGAAACTTTTAATTGAATCACCCTTTATTATCCGTCTTTGGCCGAAACAATAACCCAAGAGCAAAGTATCTGCAAAATTTTCCGATGTAAATTTACCTGAGTTATGTAAATCCAGGTTGTTGTCAGTTTGTACCTCGCTTACAAGCGAATTTCTTCTATATTTTCAGTTGTTTTATTTGTGATGTACATTCGAGAATCGATTATCCGAACGATATATATATATATATATATATATATATATATATATATATATATATATATATATATACATATATATATATATATATATATATATATATATATATATATATATATATATATATATATATATATATATATATATATATATATATATACAGAGCCTTGCAGAGGAAATGTGAGGCCTAGGGCATTAAATATTTTGAGGCCCTTTTTTGTAGAAAAAAATATTTGTATTTCAAAAATTATATCATATATTTCATAAAATAATCAAATAATCACATTAATAAAGTTTGTTTTTTGTTATATTGCTGCTTTTCTCGCTTTTTTGGAAGCAAATTCAGACATCACCTCAGTGTAATCTAATTTACGCGCTAAATCAACATTAATGTTTAATGTTGCAAGGCCATTTAATCGAACTTGACTCATTGTAGATCTTAAACAATTTTTAATTCGTTTTAGCACACTGAAAGATCTCTCGCCTTCCGCTACACTTACCGGCAGAGTTAAAAAATCCGAAGAGCTATCACAACATTCGGTAAAATATTTATCAGTCCTAAATGGATAATTTCTTTCAGTAATTCAGCTGGTTTCGTGCTGAGTTTGAAGTTGGTTTTATAAACCCGTTTAAGTAATAACATTTCTTCAGCAATATCATTATTAATTTCTTTTTCGTATTTTTTTTGGAATAATCTAGCCGATAGTACAATGGCATCTTCATTCATTTCATTAAAATTCCAAAAAACCTCGAACAGATTACATAAGGAATTAATGGATTGAAATCGACGCGTTAGTCCATCTATTATTGAATCTGCCATCTTGTTAAATATTTCGTGAAAGTGTGATTCAGCAGCTGCTTGACACTTTAAATATCGATTTTCTGCAAATTCTAAAGTAATATCATTTGCAGCAGCAGTAGTTTTGCATTCTTGAAGGATCGATATCCATTGTTTTTGATGTCTTGTATGGCTCGAATTAGGCCATCTATATTATCTTTCTCTACATCTAAAGTGGCTTTTTGAGCTTGGATAATGAGATTAGTTTTATGAATTAAATCCAGCAACTTCATCCAAACTGTCGACATAAGCACACTTTTAAATTTTGATAAATATTTTTGAAAAGATCGAATTTGAATTTACGCTTCTGCCGAAAGACTATTCACTTCAAATTCATTTATAGCTAATATTAATGATTTCATGTGCAATGCTACTGGTTTAACAGCGTCTATCCGTGCAGACCATCGGATTTTCGATATATTGTGTAATGAGGCTGCGCCGAAATGTTTTTTTAAAACTTCCCATCTCTTTGGACTCCCACTAAAGAAATTATAAATTTTTTGAATAGTTCCAAAAAAAGTAACTGCTTCTTTGCAAGATTCAACAGCATCAACTCCAACTAGGTTTAATGTATGATTTGCACAAGGACAAAACACACAATTGCAATTTTTGGCCAAAAGAATCGATTGCACCCCTTTATATTTTCCCGCCATATTAGATCCATTGTCGTACCCTTGCCCAACACAATTTTCAAAATTCAAATTTAATTCCATTAAGAGGCTCAAAATTCGCTTAGCAATTTCATTCCGGTTTTATTTGAAAAATGTTTGTTGTTACTTGAGAAAAAAACCAGAGGCCCTTATAATGGTGAGGCCCAGGGATTTTGCCCCTCCTGCCCCCCCTCCCCTCTGACAAGGCCTGTATATATATATATATATATATATATATATATATATATATATATATATATATATATATATATATATATATATATATATATATATATATATATGGGATAGAGGGTCTTTAATCAAAATTAAAAATAAAATAACTAATATTAAGGCGCTTTCCGAAACGGATACTTATTGGCCTATTTACAGCCATCATAAAAGTGGACAAAATCATCCGTGTTGATTTCACTAGCTTTTTTTTACAGCAACATCAAAACAACAAAAAGAAATTAGTATTTCTAAAAAATTATTGAATATTTATTTGTTTAATGAAGCACCCGATACACATATTTATAAATTTGTTTCTTTTGTTGGGTGTATTAAACGACCATTCCATAATAAATACCGTAATAAGATCAGCCTATATTTGTATGTTTCATAAAGAAACAATACTCATAATAATTACTATTACGTACTCTACCATTTTCAATTCTTTTTTTCTATTTGCAGATCGAGTAAAACAAGTTCAAATGAAGATTCCAGTTTTGAACGAAGCTACAATCATACGTTATTGATTATGGGGAAAAAGAAGAAAAGCGGAAATTGTGTTAATGTTAATAACACTATGAACCATAATAATCTTAGCAATAACATACATAATAATAATAATAATAATCAGGTTAATGGTAATTTTTATTCAACTGATAAAAGCGGTTCTTCTGGGTATTATGGCTCCAATTTATATTCAACAAGTTCTTTTGATGATCACATATACAGTGAACCAGTTATCGATCAATATAATAGCACCTTATTAATGAATAATAGTCAAAATAATAATATTAGTAATATTACGCCGAATAGTAATTACGGTAATTCCCTTAGAATTATCGAGAAACTGCCAACGATTATGGAGGGCGTCGATGGACAAATACCACGCCCAGTATGGCCGATCGATTATGATGACTCGCTAATAGACATAAATTTAGAATCATTTTTAATACAAAACAGCGCTGGTGATAACTCTAATGTTGGAAATAATAATAATAATGAGCGCTATAAACTAGAATTCGATCATAACGCGCTGCCAATGACAAATTTACAGCACACGCGAGAAATTCTAGAAGAAATAAGCTTCAAACTAAATAATTTACTTGTGAGCGATGGGACGGACATGGAAAATGATATAAAAGTGTTAAAGAATGATTTGAATGACTACATAAAAGTTATAAATAAAAATAATGATGTGGAAATTCGAAAGCTTTGTGATAATTTATCGAAAAATACCAAAATGCTGGCGATCAAAAATGCACTCGAAAATCAACGATACTGTAATTATAATTATAACGAGTACAACAATATCATTTTTAATACCAATCGTATTTATCGATCGAGTAGCAGCCTTGATTATGGAAAAATTAAACGACAATTATCGATCCGTAGCGTAAATGATCCAAATTTTCATTTTCAAACTAAATTTCCAACGTTCGATGATAATATTATTGTAGATGTACATAGTAACAATGTCAGTGGTAATTTTATTACAAGTGATCATGGCAGCAGTAATATTAATAGTAGTAGTAATGAAAACAATAGTTATAATAGTAAGAAATCAAATTTGAATGATAATGTTATTAGTAGTGATAAAAATATGATCAACACAGCGAAAAATCATGAGCATGATAAATATATGATATTGGAGTGGCATCGTAATAAACCGAGTATATGGGAAATGTACTATGGAAAAAATCGGCCACCACAAACTATTATAAAAAAGATACGTGGTGGTCGGAACACTAAAAATAAAGCAACACAGGCTGTAATCGCTTATGTAAGTAAATTTTTTTAACCTTAGAATAGATCCGTGTGAATGTTTTATAACTCAAATCAGTGTTATGGGGAATAGAATTCCCCAGTATTAATTTTCATTAAATGCAGGGATAATGCCATTTTTTAAATTAATTTGAGTTTTGTATACTTATAATTAATATTATTTTGTACAATCACAAAACACCAACAGTTTTCACTTACTTAAAAATAAAAAAAACCAAAATTTTTATTTTTGAATTTATTTACTTTTATTTATTTAAAATTACGACTAGTTTCGATCTTGTAAAGATCATCTACAGGTAATTTTTTGCAATTAAAAAACTAAAGTAAGAACAAGTCTTATATATACAAAAATTTTGTTTACCAGGTAAAAAAAAAAGGACTTATACGAGTATATAAAAATAAAAAAATAAAAAACGGAGGCGGACAACCCCACAAATTTAATTAAAAATAAGGGGTGTTGCGCTTGTTATGGTTAATTTTTAAAAGTTATTTTAAATAAGGGGGAATTAATTTTTGCATCATCTGTGTTCATGAGATTTGTGGTGTTGGCGATGTGGTATGACTCGTATGCGTTCTAGTTTCCATTTTTGATGTACTGTTTTTATTATTTTTGAAATAGTGGTATCTGTTTTGTGGTTATAGTGGAACATATGATATGCGACACTAGATTTATTACAGTTGACTTTTTCATGTTCTTTAATCCTGGTGCTGAAAACTCTCGAAGTCTGGCCGATGTAGGTGTCCAGGAAATTAGAACATTTAATTTGGTAAATTCCAGACCGTAAATATTGTGTTACCTTATCTTTAAAGTTGTTTAAATCCTTTTTGATGGTTGTTGATGGACGGGTGACAAGTTCTATGTTGTGTTTGTGGAAGACACGCTGAAGTTTATTGGTGATATCCGGAAAGTAGGAACCCTGACTCTAGTAGTATTCACCGTTTCCATGGCTGGTTGTAATGTGGTGAGTGATGATTTGATGTGCTTGGCTTTGTGCTTGTTGATAATTTTATCGGCAAATTGAGTAGAATACCCAATGGCTACGGCCGCTTTCTGAATAAATTTAACCTCCTCATCAAATTCCGACTGCTCCATAGGTATATTAAATAATCTATGCGTCATAGAATGAAACGCTGCTTGCTTGTGCGTCACATGGTGAAATGAATCTATTGTTATGAATCTATTTGTATTTGTAGACTTTCCAAAAATTCCAAATTTTAGTTTATTGTTATTATTTCGGATGATTTTTATATCCAGGAAGTTCAAAATGCCATTTTCCTCGGTTTCCATTGTAAACTTAATTGAAGGAATTAGATAATTACCTGCAATTGAAAATTAAAGTAGTAAAAACTTTATCACATATAAAATTTTTGAGACAGTGCAAAAAATTTAAAACAATTCCTAAGTTCATGAAAGTTAAGTTCGCAATACATAATAATATCACTAATAAAGTGGAGAACGTGATTAAGAAGGTCTGGTTGAGGGAAGAAATTTGCAACAAATATTCTGTATTGAATAAACTAGAGCTCGAAACATATTACACACACTTGAAAATAACCTCTAAATATTATTTAGATGGTGTAAAATTTAACTGTTTGTGGTTAGAGTTCGATAGTTATGTTCATAGGAGAATATTAAAAGTGCAGAAAAAACAAAACCAGATTCATCGCAAGGAAATTCAAAAACTCATAAATAGTCGCAGCATTAATATTAGAGAACGGGTTCCAATCATCGATAACTTCGTCCACAACATGTCATCTACAGAATTTACAGTCAACGAATTAAAAATCCTCAACAAGGGGTTAAATTTTGCATCAAAACCTGCCGCAGCATCTCTGGAAGACATCACAGTGGATATTGAAAGTGGAATAACTCGCTGCCCCTCCTTGGTCAAAAACAACATTATGTTTGAGGCACAGAAAATTATTCTTCAACGCAACGGAAAGAAGGATAGCCAAGCCTCATCTACATTGAAAACCAACACGGCTCTCAAAAAAAAGAAGGACATCGTTTTTCTGAGAGCAGACAAGGGGAACGCGGTCGTCATTTTGGATAAACGGGATTACGATGAACGAGTATTATCAACAATAGCCGAAGGTCCATACAAAGAACACACTTGGAGAAACAACAATCCAAGGAACCCTCTCAACAACATGGTCAAACAAGCCAAAAATGTAACAAATGAAATAGCAGCTTTATTGAATGGTCGTCAATTAGAGTACAAATTTCACGTTACCAATCCGAAGGTGTCGAAGCTTGATGCATTGCCGAAAATTCATAAGCCTGGTAGCAATATGAGACCAATTGCATCAAATATCTCGACACCTACAGAAAACATGGCTAAATGGTTGTTGAAAGAGCTGGAAATGATTCCACCACCAAAAGGATGCAGTATAATAAATTCAAAGGAGTTAGGGGAAAAGCTTCTGATGAAATATTAGTATCATTTGATGTGACAGCATTGTTCCCGAGTATCCCAATAAAAACGGCAATAAACAATTTGGAAGATCATCTTTAAAAAAATCAAGTGCCAGCAAGTCTAATACAAGCTTACATCAAAATTGTCGATACATGCATGGAGCAGAATTTTGTTCAATTTCGAGACAAATTTTACCAGCAAACATCCGGAATATCCATGGGAAGCAAATTGGCGCCATACCTAAGCAACGTATTCATGAGCAACATGGAGGAAAATCTAAAACAAAACTTCAACCTGTTCCCGATGATTGGGCTTAGATATGTAGATGACATTTTTGCAATAGTGAAACAACCCCATTTGCCAGCTATTTTCAACCATATTAATACAATAGATCCAGCAATTAAGTTTACAATGGAAACCGAGGAAAATGGCATTTTGAACTTCCTGGATATAAAAATCATCCGAAATAATAACAATAAACTAAAATTTGGAATTTTTGGAAAGTCTACAAATACAAATAGATTCATAACAATAGATTCATTTCACCATGTGACGCACAAGCAAGCAGCGTTTTATTCTATGGCGCATAGATTATTTAATATACCTATGGAGCAGTCGGAATTTGATGAGGAGGTTAAATTTATTCAGAAAGCGGCCGTAGCCAATGGGTATTCTACTCAATTTGCCGATAAAATTATCAACAAGCACAAAGCCAAGCACATCAAATCATCACTCACCACATTACAACCAGCCATGGAAACGGTGAATACTACTAGAGTCAGCGTTCCATACTTTCCGGATATCACCAATAAACTTCAGCGCGTTTTCCACAAACACAACATAGAACTTGTTACCCGTCCATCAACAACCATCAAAAAGGATTTAAACAACTTTAAAGATAAGGTAACACAAGATTTACGGTATAATTTACCAAATTAAATGTTCTAATTGCCACGACACCTACATCGGCCAGACTTCGAGAGATTTCAGCACCAGGCTTAAAGAACATGAAAAAGCCAACTGTAATAAATCTAGTTTTTCATATCATACTATTTGTTCCACCATAACCACAAAATAGACACCACTATTTCAAAAATAATAAAAAAAGTACATCAACAATGGAAACTAGACGCATACGAGTCATACCACATCGCCAACACCACAAATCTCATGAACACAGATGATGCAAAAATTAATTCCCCCTTATTTAAAATAACTTTTAAAAATTAACCATAACAAGCGCAACACCCCTTATTTTTAATTCAATTTGTGGGTATGGCCGCCTCCGTTTTTTATTTTTTTTATTTTTATATATAAGTCCTGATTTTTGTATATATAAGAGTTGTTTTTACTTTAGTTTGTTAATTGCAAAAAATTACCTGTAGATGATCTTTACAAGATCGAAACTAGTTGTAATTTTAAATAAATAAAAGTAAATAAATTCAAAAATAAAAATTTTGTTTTTTTTTATTTTTAAGTAAGTGAAAACTGTTGGTGTTTTGTGATTGTACAAAATAATATTAATTATAAAAAGATCACTTACGTCACTCCGCTTCAAAAAATTTTTTTTTAAAAAATGTTTAATATTTTGTATACTTATTGTTAATTTATTTATAAAGTGATATAATGAGTAAGAAGTCAACAAGATTATTCATATAAAAATAATTATTTTAAAATGCTCCTAAATGTAATGGAGAGTTTGATTTTGATTAATTTGATTTTAAGGGGAACTGTATTCCCCAAACTAGTGGTAAGAGACTAACAGAAACATTAAACTAGACAATAAATTTAATTATATGCAGGAATCCAATTCCGATCTTTAATGTTATGAATTTATTCTCTATTGTAAAACTTTAAATTCCAAGAGAACTGTTTAGAATCTTACAAGGCTCGATTTTTCCAAAATTAAGCTTTAAATGTTTACATGAATATTTCTAAATTTCAAATTAGTGCACCAGTTTTGAAACAATTTTTTGAACGCTACCAAATATTTTCATAAAAAGTATGAATAGAGTGAGAATAAACTACCTATGAATATTTTAAACAAACTTAGTTACATCCATATCTAACATTCACTTTGATCAATAAACAAATGATTTACTTTAGTATCGCAATAACCACCATTTTAAAAATATATCTTATAACTTTTTGCTTAATTTAATTCTACAGCTTTATTTTATTTGTTATTACAGTGGTACCTCGCTTAACGACCATAAATCGTTCCAGGATCTTATTCGTTACGTTTTTTTTATAATAACGAAATACATACATACACAGTTGAAAAAATATTGCTTATGTAATGCAAATTGCATTACATGTAGGTCCAGTGCAAGGCTGTATTACATAATGATACAAAGGTTGCATTAAAAACTAGTTTGATACAATTTGTAATACAGCAATTAGATTAAATTTTAGTGCAACATTCCATTAGAATCAAATTGTAGGAGAACCGTCAATCAACTGCATTAAAATTTATCAAAGACTGCATTAATAAAATATTTTAGAAATATTAAATTTTAAAGCAAGTTGCTTTAAAATCTCCGTAATTTTAGCGATTTATTTTTTGTTTTTCCGGGGTTGTTCTTTGTTTTTGGTGCCTGGAGGTTGAGGGTCGAAATCTCAGAGAGATAATAACTTATAAACTATGAACTGAAAAGCTTACTTTAAAACATAATTTTCGAATCCGGAAAACTAAATTATTAAAGACATATTAAGCTGCTTATATGTGATGTAGTCGGTTTGATTTAATGAATTTTAAACCAGTAATGCAAAACTCGTGCATGATCTTATTATTCATATGTATGTACAATTAAGTCTACTTGTTTTAGCGAATTTTATGTTGGTATAATTTTTAAATTTGAGCATGTTGCTTTAAAATGTTTAATAGTTGTATTAAAAATATTTTTTATTGCAAATACTGCTTTAGAAATCCTCATATATGCATTAAAATTCTATTTAACGCAATCATACTTTACATTTCGTTTTTCGATACTATTAACTCTTTCCGCAATTCATTTATAATGTTGTAGAGTCCGGATTTCTTTCTACCAACAATTAATTTTAGCCGTCGATGCCATTATTCCGCTGAATTTTGTATCCTAGGGAAATTTTCATTTGCCGCATTTGCTACAGACCAAAACTCAGGACTATATTGTGGCTTTTTTTCCGAACCACTGCTAGCGTTTTAGTGTCCGAGTCATCAAAATTATTATTAAGTTCTGAATAATAATCAGAGACCTCTTCTGCAGGAACAAAGGCGAGACTCTTAATCATTCGGATTTGAAGGCAACAATTTTCTGAATTGCCATATTCGGCTGTCAGTTTGATTTTCTGTACTTGTCTCCAAATATTTTGTCCGAAATGGAACAGACAACCTCTAAAATCAGTCAATGGAAAAAAATCTATTGCTGCCAGATCAATAGCTTTTTCAAAATCGGTGATTATTCTCTTTGGTTCAATAAAAATATTAAAATCACTGGCTATTTTATGCAACTCATGAAAAAACTCCGAGTAGCAATCTTTATTTTTTTTTGTCATTAAATAAAAAACCAGTGGCACGATGTTTTCCTCATCTTTCCATGGATGGTAAACAATTGTCTCATGAGAGACGGCACAACATAAAAAGTCCCGTCCATTCACCAACATGTAGCTTCTACTAAATATTTGAGAGATGTTTCTGAAAGAACAAATAGCTCTTCTTCCAGAAAGCGTAAATCTTGCGGTATGTTAATGTCCGAAATGGTAGTAGGTTCTCTAATCCCTGTCGATCTGATTCTATAGTTATTTTAGCCTTCTGCGCCTGTTTACAACAGAATTCCGAAATATTTGTGATGGTAGCAATGTCGTATTTTTAGCCATATTTTTTATGTTTTCGTTGGCTAAATATATACTATATTTCGTCTAAAACCCTGTGGATCATGCGAATGATCTGAAGGATTTACCACTATTTTATGTAGTAATTCACAAATTTTTGTTTGCACTTTACTTTTACAACAATATTTAATTCTGGTAGCATATCTCTATTTAAATACTCTTTCTGCGAATCGAGGTAATATTGATATCCATTTATAAATAAACTTTGCTTGACTTTGTTCGTGGTTACTAAATTAACTTCCATATTACGAATAATACATGTCAAGATTTAATTATAAATAAATTGTGTTGTATAATTTTTAAATATGTTCGGCTCCAAATCAATAATATTTTAAATTTTGTAGATAATTAACTTTGATGCTAAAAACTGAAATACTGTTCTAAATAATAAATATAACAACGTGTTTTTATTCAAAACATTTACCGCAATTGCAATTCTAAAGATAACGATTAATATGTACAAAATTGTTCTTTTAAAGCATATAATCATTAATTATTAAAACTGATTTTGTTTGAATTTGAAACTGTTTATTGAAACTGTTTAACCAATTTAAGTACAATAATTTCATTGATTTAAAAAAACATTCATTCAATGAATATTCAATACGAAAATAAATACAAAATTCCATTTTATGCCCATCGAAATATAAAAGGCGCGCGCCTTTTATATTTCGATGGGCATAAAATGGAATTTGGTATTTTGGAATTTTGTTTTTTTGCAATTTTATGTTTGGAATTTATTTTTTTGGAATTTTATTTTCTGGAATTTTCTTTTTGGAATTTTGATTTTGGAATTTTGATTTTGGACAGTCATACCCAACCCGTTTTATTTTATCAGCGCAATTATTTATTTTATTAAAAATGATTTATCTTTTATTTTATAATATATTTTATCTAAAATATCAAATTATCTACCTTTTATTCTACAAATGAACTGGCATAAAAGTACTTTAACATGTTCTCTACCAGTGTACCACCCGTATGCCAGGATGAAAAATCCTCCCATGTTCAGTGCATGGTTACTACACTAAATAATAGAACAAGCGGCCAGTAATCACCGGTTTACCACGCTTAATATTATTTACAGCGGCCAGGGTACCACTGGTATACCACTCTTTATAATACTACCAACAGCCAATGTACTACCGGTATGTGCAAGTGTACCATCGGTGGCTGTATTTTTCTGCGTGGTACACCGGTGGCCACAGGCTGCTTGTTGTATTATTTAGTGTGGTATACCGGAGGTATGCCGGCTGGGAACCTGTTAAAGTACTTTTAAAAATCTTTTTCAAAAGTTCTTGCTAAGAAGTAGTATTACAGTATATTTTATATCGAAAAAACCAGAAACTTTTTGTCGTAGTAAGAGTACAAGAGAAAGATAAATTTTTTTTGAAAACTGATGAATTTTTTTTTTGTCACCAAAATAATAATCTAATTTTTAAGTATATTACACGTTACATAATTTTAGATGAGTCAGTCATCGCATTCACCCAAAGACTGGTCATATCCACATAGAATCTTTGATCGGCCAAAAACAAAATAATTTTGTTTTTTATCTATGTGTAACAGTGTCGAAATAAATCAGGGAACGATCATCAAACAGACTAGTCAAATTAAGAGTTGTTTCAGCATATAAGCGAGTTCCTTGAGCTGGGTATCTGTTTCCTTCACTATGTTATTATTCGATCTCGTAATAATACAATATAAATTGAAAACAAGAACTTCAACAATCTCACCTAAAAATGTCGTTACTGACAAATAATGTTTCTCCGTCTCACTGCACTGGTGAACCAAATTTTTCTGTTTTAGATGTCGAGTTTCTTCTTTTTTCCGTGAAACCGTAGATCCATGCAAAAATAACTGTAATAAGCTTACACACGTTTTATTTGTTTAAATTTAATTTTTGCATATAAATAAAACAAAATTTTTATTTGATATGGCAACATATGCAATTATTAAATTCTTTAAATTTCAATTTAACGCATTCTTGCGAAAGTGAAATTATAAAGAGGTTAATGCATATAATTTTATTTTGCGTGTTGCATATAATTCGCCAATGGTTGCTTTCTATATATAGGATGTAACACATATAAATCATAGCAATACAGTCGTTACAGCCTAATGAGATGAGATGACTGAACGAACCTGAAACTGAAGTTGTGTACTCTTAACTTTCTAGTTTCTACTCTCTTCTTCGTAAAAATAATTATTTGGGTAATATCCAGAATAACGTAATATTTGAACTAAGTTTTATTTATTAAAACTCTTTTACACAAAAAACAAAAATTATTTATAATATTTAGAACAAGAAATAAATTTGCACTCTTAAAATTCTAAAATGCCTGCATGCTATGATTATTATAGTAGCTTGACAAAATCTTTTTGACTTTAGCTTAACTTATAGTTCAGTCGACCTAAACTGAATTTTAAGCCCCCATAAATTTATTCAAAAACATATTTATACGATCAGATGTACCCTGTACTATAATACTTCACCTATGAATGATGATGGTTCTGGTCCTAGAGACTGTGGATTTACTTGTTGTGCCAAAGATTATTTTCTAACGAGTACTGCTTTTTATTGATGTTTCAGTATGTGGTTCACTGATACTATTATTATGCTTCCTGGTTGAACTACAGTATTACTTATAGTTCTCGAGATATTTCCTCTGGAACCCTGTGCTCGAGATGGTAATATTCTTTCTTTTCCATTACTTTTATTTCATGAAAAACATTTCTTTAACATCGAATAACTGAGATGGAAAGTTATAAATTAAAATTATTGACAAATTAACTAATTCAATATACGAGTAGCTTAGCAATTATTTTTAAGATTCGGATACATCAGTATGTAAAAAAGTAAAAATAATATACAAAAACCAAACACTGAATTTATACTTAAACCTAAGAATCTGAAAATTGTTCGAGCAGTCTGCATTAGCGTCCAGCCAAAATATGTGGTGCTTTAAATATTTTTAAATTCTTTTATTTTTATAGAAAATTTTATTGTTTTAATTAAGGTAAATTATTGTACAGGCTTAATTGAAATTTAAATATACTAGTGTATCCTACAGACTCATCGTCGTTTGGTTTATTAATTATTATTATTGTTTTCTCGAATATTATTAATACTATGTACTTATTTGTTTCCCAATTGCCATTTGCATATTTTGTAAGCTTTATAATTTTAAAGTTTACACAATAATATATAAAAGTTATCAAGATTATACTTGATTCTATGAAACACCATCAACATTAAGGCATCAGTCACAGGTAATTTTAATCTCTCTATGTTTTACATAAGGAAATATTGCATCATAATGTACAATAATTTGATGAGTACTAATCATCTATGCAACAAATTCACTTCCCCTTTTTTGCAAACTTATATGTTGGAAAGTTAAATTCGCTATAACTCAATTGTAAATTAATATTTGGTTATGTACTATTATTAATGAAACTCATCTTTTGTAAAAACGACGACTTGAAATAAAACAAATATTATAAAGAAGTCATTGACAATCAAACAAATTTTTATTTTGCATTAAATAATAATAATTTAAATAGAGTTAACACATTTTAATTAAACAATTGTTAACCTACATTATGCAATTTATTTGAATTATCCGGATATTATATCTAATTTTTATTTTATTTCTCTCAAAATATATAAAATTATAAATCATTGAACTGAGTTACAAAATAGTAGTATTAGATATTTTTTATTTTAAGAAAGTTAAACTATAAAGAAAATTGCAACATACTTAGTCAGTTTTCGTTTTCAAATTCCAAAGCAGTTGTATGTAGCTTTATGATAAAAATAAAGTGAAACAAAAATAATATGTAATCGGTTAAATGATTATACTTTATTCATAAAATATTAAATCAACAAAATTGTATACTTTTTTCTTGATGGTTTAAGTTAAGATTTGAATTTACTCAGGTATAAGAGGTTAATAATTTGCTAAAGCATAAAAGTGTCCAATCCTTCCATGACGCCAATTTAACTCCCGTACCTAAATGATTCTTCGTTTTGAAATTATAATGAATATTTTATGCTTAACCGTCTAAAATTCTGTATGTATGTATATAACACAGCTATATAAATGTCTCGGTTATGTTGTCATCAACGTAAAATAGTAAAATGTAATACCATCGGAAATTTAAATGTCCGGCGAGAACACAATACTTAGCTTATTGCCATGTACAATACAAAGAAAAAAATATGAAATAAGCATAAGACAAACGACGGATCGTAAATTAAATGTTAAAATTCATAATAAGTTTAGTTGTAATTACCTGTGTAAATTATAGATAATCGCAGTTGACTGATCATAGAAACCAGAGACGTTCAATTCGTAGCACACGTGTAGAATTAAATAGCTAACTATTTTTTTAAATTTGTTCCACCTCCTTCCCCCTCATTTGTAGTTATGTACAATAAAACAAGGCGAAACTCAAAATTGAACTACCGAATTTTTCTTTGATTGTTCAGGAAACCATCGAACGCTAACTTTATTTCATTTTATTTAGGATTTTACCCTTGTGTCAACCCGACAGTTTAAGACTTGCTATAGTAAGCAGCGGAAATAGTTATTTGTGTATCAAGAGCGCAAAGTGCCAGTTTGTCACGCGAGAAAGGAAATTGCTGGCCGACGGGACGGAGCAACCTTTCGAGCGTGACAAACAACTTTGCGGACGTGTTTCACACTTTATTTTTCCTACAATCATTTTAAAAAATATAATAAAAAGATAATTTTGTAGTAAAATTTACTATACTGACAATACGATTTTATTTTAGGACCGACATTTTGTTCAATCGAGTAGTCAAAGATTTTTTTTATTTTTCATAAAGAAAAACAAAAATTTGGTTTGATGTTTTATACAAACATTAGTCTTTCTTAAAAATTAGCGTGCGGTTTCAAGTTTTGTCACACGTTTCTAAGAGAAACGTGTGACAAAGTAATTTGTTTATTAACTGCCAAAAAAACAGACACTTTGGGCTTTGAAAACAGAGAAAAAAAGCCTGCTTTTCACGGCGATTGTAGGAAAAAAACGTTGTTTCATAAACAACAAAACAACGAATTGTCATATCATATAAATTTTTCGTTTGAATTTTAGTTCAAATTGAAGTAAACAACTATTTTAATATGGGTTTATCCAAGGCCATCACATAGCCTAGCGGAAAAGTGAATCAAGTAACCAATACAAAAACGCACATAATCAATAAAGTATATAGGATTTTGTTCAAGTGTATAATTTTAAACTTTTTAAAGGGATCCATACACGGTCAAACAATTTGTACATATTTCTGTTCTACAACACCTCGTTGTGTAACCCGTTTGCCGTACCCACACACGAGTTTGCGCAACATTTACGCTACAATTATATTTGTGCAAATTTTAGTTGATGCTTAATCGTAAATCAGTAAGGATATCTACTGAAGCCGCAGGTTTGCCGGATGTCTATTGAAGCCGAAAACGGAAAACAAGAGTTTGGATGAAAGAATGATTAAAGGAAAAGTGTGTTTTTAACCATGGAAATTTAATTGAATCTGCGATAGCCACAAAGCCTCTGGGAAAAATTATCATTGAAATGGGTGAGGGTGAGGCAATCATAAAAGTTTTAAAAAAGTATATACATAAAGTAAGTTAAAATTTATTTATTTATTTTCTAATATCGAATTTTCACGAAAAAATGTTATTTAGCTTCAACAAAATTCCAATGTAACTTAAACTAAATCTTGAATAAAATACAAATTTCCATTAATGTTATTAAAGTCTAGAAACAAAATTTGAATTTATTGCTATGTACTTATTTAGCTATAAAATTAAAACCACTATTGTAATTGTTGGTCCAGAAAAGGGTCGGAAACTGTTTTGTATTGTAATTGTGGTTGTGCTGTTGAATGATGTGGTGTAAGATGATTCAAATATGTGATTGATTCATATAAGGTGGCGGTTGGTTCGAATATGTTGAAGCAGAAGACAATGGGTGTGAATTGGATGGTTCATTGATTTTCACCGAGTGCCTATGAAGATTACTTAATTGAACTTCGAAAAATACGTCGTTGATCGCTTGTTTCGTCCGTTTATCTTGCATACATATTTTCTTCGTTTGGTGATTTCCTTTTGGTGGCTCCTTTGCGTGCCGGTACAGTCTCATAATGCGAAGAATGTTGTAAGGTTTCTTCGTGAACATCCTGAAATAAGAAATTAATATGTTACAAGACCAGGCAAGCAGTGGACATTTATTAATTATATTTTGTCTTTGCAGATTCCACAAACAGAGAATGAATGGAAAGTTGTAGCCCAATAATTCGGGAATAAATGGAACTTTCCACACTGCATAGGGGCAGTAGATGGCAAGCATATTACTATTAGTAAGCCACCAGGGACCGGCTCTTATTACTTTAATTATAAACAATCGATTAGCATTGTGTTAATGGCTATTACAAACTGAAATTATGAGTTTTTAATGGTAGACTTAGGAGCTAACGGACGGGTCTCGGGGGAGTATTATTTCCAATAGACATTTTAATAAAAAGCTTCAACAAAAAAACCTCTGCATAGCTGAATCAGAAAATTTACCAGGAACCACATGAAAACGCTTAAATTATACCATAGTTGGTGACGATGCTGATGGAAAACTTAATGAAACCATTTAGTCGAAGAGATCTGACCATAGAAGAAGCCATTTTTAGCTTTAGGTTATCTCGCGCTCGCCAAATAATATTGCTCAGAGAAATTAATCTATGTACGTCCAGAAAAAGCTATTAACATTGTTCTAGCGTGCTGCCATTTACATAATTTTTTACGAAAAAAGTGGAAACATATTGTCAAGGAGGGTTCAACTTTGAAAACCCTGTTACTGGGGAGGTATCAGCGGCCGATTGGAGAGCAAATCAAACGTTAATTTCGCTTCAACATCTGCAAGGAAGTAATACTAGAGCATCAGCTAAGGACGTACGTCAGCATTTTTCACGTTACTTTAACACTGTTGGAGCTGTGTCGTGGCAGGATAAAATATATCGTAAATAAATATAATATATAATTATTATATACAATGAATTTAAGAATGAATAAATGTGAATGAATATGAAAAAATCAGCAACTTGCCGTCTGTACGATTTCCTCCGATTCAGTGGTGTTATCCATAGTCGATTTTCCCTGCATCTCAAATTCCTGATCCATCAAAAAATCAATATCGTCAAAGTACCATAATGACGGTACATATAAATCCTCTCTTCCGATGCCAGATTTTGTAATCTCCACTACTTTTTTTAGTTTCCTGTGGTAAGCGGTACGAAGGCAATTAATTTTTTTTTTCTCACTTAGAGATCAAGTCATCATCCGCATCTTTGTCCATTTCTTTCATTTTAATGAGTAATTTCTCGTAACCACAACTTTTTAAACATCTATTCTTATAACCATCTCTTTTCACCTTCCATAATTTAGGCAAATCTCGATATAGGTTAATAAACGCCAAAATTGTTTATTATCAACCGTATTTGTCATTTTTGGTTCTGCGCAACGAATGAAAAAAAAACTGGATAAATGTTGTACAATACACTCGAACATCGACATACACGTGTCAAACAGTTGCACAACGGTAAACGTTGCGCAAATAATTTCAAACATGTTTGAATTTATGCAAACTGTTGTGCAACAATGCAAACAGATGAAAACCATGATAATCATGTGACACAACAGTGTCTGTATCGCAAATTGTTTGATCGTGTATGGGGCCCTTAAGGTTAGTGGTACTCATAATATGTAAAAAACGTAATTAATGTGGAATTCTATGGTACGTTTTGATTCTACTCTTGCGAGTTGCTGGGAATGGAAAGTCGTCTGCAGGTCACCCACCTTTACCACAGGAAGGCTAAATAAAACTGGAGAGTGCCTGGTATCCAGAGTCCGCATACTTGACCGGACTGATTAACCTATCAGCCATTGATCCATCGGCATATGCTCTTCCACCTTAGATTAGGGTTTTTTGTCAAGGATTTCTCCTTTAGCGCCGTACTTTAGCCTATGCCAAATTGCCAAAAATGTGCCTAACGGCCTCAGTTACCAGTGGTTGCCACGAGGAGGCTGCATGTACACTTGCGAATTGTGACCAGGTTACCCCTTACACAATTGTACCCATCACGCCGCTACCTAATACATGCCCAGAACAGCTCACGTGATGCGCACTCTACTGAAAGGTTACGGAGCTGGTAGATTAATCTACTCAACTTTGGTTCCCCTCCCCAATAGTCGCCAAACCTCCGAGCACATATGTATTATTGACGTTTCTTTTTTATATAAATCAATTTTAAGGAATTCAGATATTTTGCTAAATTTTCCACCTTTCTTCCAGCAAAATTATAAATGTCAATTATGGTAATAATAACAACTACAAATGAAACTCGAGTTTTGTAATTTGTTATTCATGAATAAAAATTACAAAATAGTTTATATTTTTTACGACTACGTCGCTACAAAAGTTTATAGTTACAGTTATAATAAGTTATTTTAAATATTATTTTTTAATAATATAAACAAAATTTCTCCTGACAGCTAATCTCAAATCTAAAAAAATCAAGAAATAATGCAAAGTGCAGGTGGTTTAAACAAAAACGTGTCTATAGCCGTATGCACTCGAGATGGCTACTGCGTAAAGTAGGTCGTTAAAACGGGGTTGTGAGTGCATTGAGCCCCAGAAAAGATTGCAGAGATATAAACAAAAAAACAAATAAAAAATTAAACATAAAAGAATACAAAAAAATATGTTTGAACGACGTAATTAAATATTATGGCGACAAACATTGGGCATCAAAATAAATAAATTGGCAACAAATATAATATTTTGGAACAAACACAGTGAACGCAACAAAAAATAGTTTTTAGTAAAAAAAATGGAGAAAAATTAAGAGAAACCCATCAAATTGAATCGATACAAATCGTTTTATATTTGATCTGTGTCTGCAAGGTTGACGAGGCAATTATGAAATAAATCTCCATTTTCTAGAATATTTTAAGACTCATTTCAATTTTTAAATTTATAATTTACTTTTTCATAGCAGATATTTGTTGCCAATTTATTATTTTTGTTTCTAATGGCCCGTTAAATACTTCCAAAAAATTATAAATTTTGCCAATTTATTATATTTTGTTCCAAAAAAGAATTTTTTTATGATGCCAAGAAATGTTTGGTGGTTGCTCATTAAATTGAGCTGTTTTATTAATTTTTCGTTTCTCAAATGTTAGTTGTTTTGGTGCCGGTTTATCGCCAGCTTTAACTAAATGTATGACATTTTGTATTTTGCTTGTATTGTACTTTATTGTTGCAGATTACACAATCCTTCATACTTTAATGATGATTTACACACGCATTTCCTTTTAGGTATCTTGCGAAAGTAATTAATATTTCACAACACACGTTCTATCGAAAGTGAAAATGAAATGCTTTAGTAATTATTCGATGATTTTGTTGCGTAAGTCATCAATGAGTACATTGATGAATCGCTCTTCAATTTTCTTAATGAACCTCATTTAGTTGTTCACAGAAACATACCCTGATAAATGAAAACAATATAAATGAATTTAGTTCTGAGCCCTGAATATAGTTTATTTAAAAGATCATTAGGAATTTCATCAAGAATTCATCGGTGAATATATCGACTTCCTCATAAGGCTAGTCAATCAATACCTTCTGTTCCTTAATATAAATAAAGAAACCAACCAAGAAATAAAGTTGATCGACTAGTCACGTAGTTTCTGTTTTGTCTCTTTCCCATGAAATTACGTCAGTATCAAAAATCGATAGGTATTAAAAATTTAAATTAGTGTGATTTTCCGTGCACTGTAACACGGTACTTTTATAAAAAGATTTTGTTTTAGCACGCTCTACAAAATGCGCCAAAAATGTTGGTTTACATAACACGGTAAAATTTTCTCACTTAACATGATACTGATTTCAGATCTACGATATGATTTTTATGTTTTTGCTCGTTGTGGTATAGTTACGTACTAGAGCTGCTGCTTTTGAAGTCCTAAAACCGATCAAACGTCAAGCTTTTTTAAGGTAAAGGAGATATTTCTTATACAAATGTCCGAACCTGTGCCTTACCAATTATTGTTACGAAGCATTTAAGAAGACCTTAAGCGACTGGTACACTCAAAAGTAAAATAATATATAATTTTGGCTAGCTTTCGATACTGTTTCCAAAAACATATATAAAGTTAAAGTAGTGCAGATTATTCAAAAATTCTGAAATCATTATTAAAAGCTCGTTCACCGAATTTTAAACGCTTTATTAAAACGTTTCTTTTCAATTAAATTAGTTCGATTAAAGCAAATGAGCTGCAGTGTTAGCTTGTCTGTTAATAGCCTCGTTCTTTTATTAGCTCCGGATAGTTTGCATCTGAGCACCTAATTTTCTGTGATAAAACTAAGGTTTGACAAGCTATTTATGCTTATAAATAATTTATTTTAAACTAAAATATAATTTTTCATTCAACATTTTAGCCAAATCTCTATAAACAAATATTTTGCTCTACCTAGAGCTGCTATCTGGAGTAATGGAAAATTTGAATTTTTTGTTTTTGTACAACCCTTGAAAATATGGCAAACTTCATTTTGGTTTAAAAATATTGATGAATGAAAGTCAAATTCAAATATTTTATTGACGAAAAAATAATATATAACTTAAATAATATATACCGGAGTGAAGTTTCTAACGTTAATTTAAAGTGTAGTTTGACACTAAAAATAGTGTAAGAAATAAGTGGTAGAAAAGTGTTAAAAAAAGTTACTAACGTTAAAAAATGTAGCTACACAAAAAAGCGTTAAATGAGAAATTAAAAAAACATTATTTTCTCATATTTCGATTTAAAATTAATAATGCAAAAAGGTTATACAAAATTGCCAATACTAACCAAATTTGGAATTAATCAAAACGTTATACGTTATATCAATTAATTAAATAAACCATTAAAAAGTTTTTGATTGATTGATTGATTGCGATGTACGATCAAGCATTAAGCAAGTCTCCCGTATTATAAATGCGAATACCACACCACTATACCCATGTTACACAAACACGACAGACACCTTTCTTCATGAAGCCTAAAAACATAGCAATATTCACCTCGTAAAGAAAGTCGCCACATCGATAACCACATAAGTCTAATAGTTGTGATATCCCTGGCCAGGCCGCCGTCGTACACCTTTTTACATATAACAAGATCGAGGGATGGGAAAGAAATGTTAGCAACAAAGACTCAATCCGGTTCCAGACACCTAAGTAGTTGATAGTTAGTAAATTTGTTAGTAATATATTTTTTAGTAATTTATTTAGACAAGACAATACAAATTTAAAGTTCACTACTGCTACAACCTGTGACATTCATTTCCTGGTGCCGCAAACTCTTTTTTCTGAAAAGCTGTAAACAACTATTATTATTCCCTCCACCATTGTTTCCATCGGCGGTTGTGAGGGGGCGAGATTTTGTTCCATCATCATGTTCCCATGCGGTCACCCAAATTTGTACTAACTGTAGGTAGTGTTGCTTGGCGTTGTTGTTGAAATCGTTGCGTCTCTGCTGTCCCTGCTACTCGCCCCCCTAAATAAACCATTAAAAAGTTTTGAATACTAAAATGAGGGCGAAAGTGCCGCATTAAATACCTACAAATAACATAAATTTAATAGATATGCTTATGTAGAAGCTATATTGCACGGATTTGAGAATATAATAAGCTGGTTAGAATATGATGTGTTGGGCTCGAATGATGGGTTGGGCTCGAATGAATGGCAAATTTTCAAAGATGAACTAATTTTCCCAAAATGATTTGGAGGCGGTACTACACTAAGCCAATTAACAAAAATCTCAGAGATCTGATCATGTACTGACTAGATACAATGGATCGGGATTATAATGAGCTGGCTAGGAGTGCAAATGCCATTTATTTATGATGAGATAAGCTCGAATGACAAATTTTCAAAAATTAAGAAATTTTCCCAAAAATGATTTGAAAGCGGTACTACACTAAGTCAATTAACAAAAATCTCAGAGATGTGCTCATGTACTGACTATATACAATGGATCGAGAATATAGTGAGCTGGCTAGGAGTGTATATGTAATTCACTTATGATGAGTTGGCCTCGAATGACAAATTTTCAAAAATTAAGAAATTTTCCCAAGAATGATTTAAAAGCGGTACTACACTAAGTCAATTAACAAAACTCTCAGAGATGTGCTCATGTACTGACTATATACAATGGATCGGGAAAAACTCAAATCGGAACGATGGGAGCGCCACACGGTGGTTATTCCGGGAACTTGTTGATCAAGGTAGTATATGCATGTAAACTGGTTGATCAAATTACGATCGAACGACATATGGCTACAGAAACGACAAACCGTCGGTCATCATTCGAATGGAGGTTATTTAAATAACATTAGCTCTTAGTTAATTTATTATTAAAATAAATTAGCCTTATTGGAAATTATGGTAGATACAAAATGTTTAAAAGCGTAAATACATTTGGAGTTGGATAAGTTTTGATATATTAAATAATTTCAAATATACATCACCTTCAGTAATTATTCAAAAATACATCTTTTTCATTTCGGCTTCGAATGATTTGTTCATCTTGTCCTTGAATGTTTTTTCCACAAGGAGAATGAATATTCAGTGTAGTTTTTGGTTTGTGCAAGTAACAAAGATTTTGGTGGAAATTGGAGATTCTCCTCGTCACCATATTTTTCTAAAATTTTGCCTTTCAATTGAGATTTAAATTCTTCTTTCTTTCTGTCATATTCTTTTTGTAGCAATTAAAATTTAGTTGGCTCAGATAACAAGTATACATCAACACCTTTACCATAAGCTTCGCAAGCAAACAGTTATACTTTAGCATATTTTTGAGTCTCCAGTAAATCGTACAAAATTTTCTCCCCGGCGAACTCAACTATAAAATAATAAAATTAATTTATTTATTTAATTTTAAGCTTAGTGAAACAAAAAATCATTTTACTCTTTGATTTTGGGTCAGGATTATCCCTCGTAAATAGAACGTGTTTTTGGATCATAATATGCCGAATTAGGGTCCTTATTTCTGAGATATTTAGCTGTGTCTTCACGTATGCGTAGATTACATACAATAATTCTTTGATTTGAATCAACTTTTGTACCAGGCATGTCCACTTCATCAACATATTTATCTTCATCTTCGTCGTCTTCCAATAATGATGCATCCAGAGCTAATAAAAAAACGCGGCTAATGTTTAATAATTTGAAACATTAAATTTGTTTATCTCTTAAGTGCTTTATCCTTGGTTTTATAGCAGTTTTCTGTTTGAGTGGCAACACCTTCGCTGCACCTTTGAGCTCGTCAAGAAAATGGCAATTTAACGGAGTAAAAATAAGTTATCTTTGTAGTTTTTTGTTTATATGCAAATGTTTCACTTTATACTTTAAGATAGATGTCGAAAGATACATAAATATTTATTGTAAAATGTGCAAAAATTTAAAAAGATGTTGCAATTTCAGTTTGATTATCGCGAGATAATACATTATTAACTCCATTAAGTGGCCATTTTCTTGACGAGCTCAATTGACAAATTTCATGCAGCAATCTACATTTTTATTTACTCAAAATTTATTTTCGAGGATGTTTTAACTAAAGTATTACAATTTACAATTGTTTTGTATTTTCGACAATAATAAACCAATAATAATATTTATTAATATAATTTTAGGAAATTATGATTTTTTATACTTGTTTCAATTTAATTGGTTGGTTTGAGCTAAAATCACAATATATATAAACAGAACAATATCTTCTATTGCGTTTTAATCCTAAGTTTGTGAACAAATATTTAAAATATGATTTAGAAGAGAAAGAAAAACAATTTTGTATGGAATCAATGAAACAAAACAAAAATACAAAAATGTTTGTACCCACCTCTTTGTTTTGATCAATAAAAATCAGTACAATCTTAAAATGAAAGGGAAATCTTTACACTTTGTAATGTGTTTAAAAGAGATAGACGTTCATAAATAATTTTTGATTTTGGTCTAGTTAGTTTTGCGAAACTTTAAAATCAAATCAAAAAATAAACAAAGGACCTCTTATTGTTTTCGATAACGGGATACCAAATCATATCAAACAAATAATAAAGAAAAACAAAACTTGAATAAGGTTGTGTATGTGTTTATGTATCATTTCACTTTTATTTGTATAATTTTGTATCTCGTCATCAAAAACAATAAGTGGTCCTTTGTTTATTTTTTGGTTTGATTTTAAAGTTTCGCAAAGCTAACTAGACCAAAATCAAAAATTATTTATGAACGTCTATCTCTTTTAAACACATTACAAAGTATAAAGATTTCCCTTTCCTTTTAAAACTGTACTGATTTTAATTGTTCAAAACAAAGGGGTGGGTACAAACATTTTTGTATTTTTCTTTTGTTTCATTGATTCCATACAAAATTGTTTTTCTATCTCTTCTAAATCATATTTTAAATATTTGTTCACAAACTTAGGATTAAAACGCAATAGAAGATATTGTTCTGTTTATATATATTCTGTGTTAAAATTATGAATTTTATTAAATTAAATTATTAAATAATTCTCAGTACTCATACTCACACTGCACAGGCAATTATTGAAATGTTATAAAAATGAAGTCTTTAAGAAATTTAAGTAAGAATGCAACCATAAGAACTTATATGTTACTTATTGAAGTTACATGTTGAACTGAAATGATAACCGACTGAAATTTAACGAAAAGTCTAACATGTAAACTGCAACCCAACCGAAGTTTTGACTGAAATGATGACCGAGTCAGTCAGTTAATATTAGGTTGGTTGAGTCGGTTTTAATTTTCGGTGCAACATGTAACCTCGGACTGACCGAAATGTCATTTCACAAGCTTATTTCTAGGTTAGAAGTTAGAAGAATAAATTATCAATTTGAAGTACAAAACACAGAACGAGTTTAAAACAGAAATTTGTGGTCAGATGAAGAAGTGATATTTTACTAGTGGCGTATTCGAATATTCGATCGGAGGGAGCAAATAGAGTAAAAACAAAATGAAACAATATTTATTTTTTATTGTAACAACAACAAAGCAAGATTGTTTTATTTTGTTTTTACTCTGTCTGCTCTCTCCGATATAATAAAAAAACATGGCATATATGTGTTGGTTTTGTTTAGTATAATTTTGTTTTTATATAATTTGACATTTAAACGTCATCTCGATCACAAAATGGAAACCACAATTATAAATTCATTCGGAGAATGATAATAAAAAAAATTATTTTTAATTTAATTTTCTTTTCTTTTATTTATAATAAATTTATTTTACATGTTTTTGGTTTAAAAACTAATATCGAACTAACTTAATATTATACTTTTTTAAAATAGACAAAATGTGTTGATCGTTGTAATTCTGCAAGATTGCATTTCCCATGATTTTATTCTTCAAACATGTTCAATCGTGTTTTTTGATGAATTGCATGTTTGATGGTTTAGTTTTTCATTCTGTGCTGATAACGACTTTGTTGTCTACAATGTGATCAGCTTACACCTTTTGTGTGGGAATATTATCTGACGATTTATTATGTGGGACCATAACTCCACATGTAACTTTCGACTGGGAGATTCGTTTAGTCAATTTTCAGTTCACAACTCGGTCGACCATGTTTCAGTTCAACATGCAGCTTCAGTATAGGTATTTTTCATCCCACAGGAAAAATCATTTACTTAAATAATGTTGTACCATATTATATTCCATTTACGTATATTTTAATAATATGTATATGTACATTAATATTTTATGTATGTAAATTTTAAATATGTACATAAAATATTATGTAGTGTAATGTGACCAAAATATTATTACACATATGGTATGTGTATGTATTAAAAATAATAAAATACAAATACAAATATTCTTTGTTTTTTGTTGTAAAATCGTGTTACGGACTCGCTGGGCGATCTGTCAAAATTTCCTTAACAATACATGTTTGTTAAATTCTGTAAGGTTATTTTACGGATGCTTAAAGACTCGCTGGTAAATACTTATTATACAAATTCCGGAATATGGCCAACTATTCAACATGTATACATATGATTGAAAGGCTTTGTGTAGATACCATATAATAAAAATAAAAATTGACTTAAGTTTATTTACGTTTAAAGGTTTGTGGTTTAACATAAAAACTATTATAACCAATGTTTATTTTACTACATTTCAGTTGGCCATTTACTGGGTCATTTGCATTTAAATCTCACATTGCAATGTTTTCAAGTTTCATGCTTTTTGAAGTATATGTATATAATAAACGAATTAAAAAAAAAAATTTAAATTATAATTTTTGAATCATATTTATATTACATATGAGCATAATGATTTATAATTTTATTGTATTTAACAGTAAATTTAAAACAATAAACAAAGTACCATGTGTTATTTTTTCATACAAAAAATATTTGGAAACTACATATTATAATATAATAAACTAAATATTATTTGATGAAACGCAATTATACACTTTTTTGTAGCGCAATTCTTTTTCTTTTAAATCTGGGCGTGAGACGATTTGTTTTTTTTTTTTTTGTTTTTTGCATTTCTTTAAATTATTTTTTGTGCTATGTTAATTCTTTTGTCATGAACGTTACTTGTATTTGGAAGTAGACATATCACCAATGTGAATAAACGTCGGTAAATTAAATTTATGTTTTGAATTTCACAATTTCTCTAAAATAAGTAAAGTAACGTTCATAACAAAAAAAACTCGTTTTTTTAAATTAAAAGCCCAAAATAATTAAAAAATAAATACATTTAAACAAACTTATTTTATTGGTATAGGACCCTTTTTTATATATTTAAAAAGCTTGATTGATACCAATTCGGGATCATTAGCAAAAGCTTAATGAAAATTATTTCCAAAATTAGTTCCTTTCACTTTCTTTTACGTAAGTAAAATAAAGTATAGTAATCATGAAAAGTTTCGACCATGAGATTTTTAGTGATTCATCTGTTTTGAGGTCCCCTGAGTACGAAAAAGTGGTTTTCGAAATGGTGTCTGTCAGTCTGTGTCCTCTCTACAGCCCAGATGGTTTAACCAATCGAACTGAAACTTCAGATTTAAGCTTTTTTGTTAAATTGGGAGGTCCCAGTGAATTTTATTCTAAATCGGCTAACCGGAAGTGGCGACTCCCTTGGTCCAGAAAAATTATTTTGCAAATATCTTAAAAAGTAAAAGGTTGACAAAAAACTACTAAAACAAAATGTTTCCAAAAAATAAAAAATTAAAAAAAAAAAAAAATTAAAAAATTATAAAAACAAATTCAAAATTTCTCAAAATTCTCTGTTCGTAAAAGAAAGTCGTGTGTTGGCCACACCTCCATTTTTTATATAAAAATTCCATATAAAACAATCAAACATTTATTACTAAAAACCGAATTTTCATGAAACCGCACAAGCCTAGACAATTTTGTTAATTCACGGACCAAATGGCCAAATTTCCTGTGATTGGTATAATTTAGATACCTAGGCAGATAAATAAATTTTCATTCTTGGCTCCCCATCAATTATAAAATTAACACTATACAAATTTTAACCCAAAAAATTATAAAGCTTTCCGATACTAAATTTCACAAACAAAACTTAAAAATTCTAAATGATACATTAGCAGCATTAACCAATATCCCGAAAAATTAATAAAAAAGGTTATTTGGAAAACAAGAAATGTTCATAGAAATACTATATCTAGACCTGTTCAGTAGGAACAGGGTTAATCATACCACGCAAGAGAAGGGTTAACCATGTACGATTAAATAATAGTGTATAGTTACATTTATCATATATGCAATTCTGCATATTATTCTTAGTTGATAGTAATTAATGTTTAGCTAGATACATATGTCAAATATGCAATTCTGCATATTATTCATAGTAGATTTAATTAATGAATATATAGTTGTATTTATCAACTATGCATTCTGCTTAAGTAAAAAATTTGTATATAAATAAGACAAATTGACTAAAAAATTCAGTATTGACCAAACCATACTCATCGTTATTTTACTCTCTGGTAATAGCCGCCACCAAGCGGTAACCTCAGAACAAAGTGAATAAAAAAAATAGATTCAAGGTGAGGCGGAATCTAAAACAGTGGTCCTTCGAGCCAACCAACAACTGGCGATAAGGCGTCGTCTAGGCCTTCAACATAGACATTATGTAAAACTTTTTTTTTTTTTTTTAAATGTTGCCAATGGCTTTATTCTTGAATCTTTCTACATAAGAAACTCACAAGAAGTAATCAAATCTTAAGCTAAAAATTATTACATATTTTAAGTCTTAACCAATGTAATACTTATTGTTAGTGGTCACAATTTAATTAATTTAGACTATACTTACGAGTATATGTATATAGTATATCGAATTAAATTTACAGGTTCACAGGTTCATCAGTTGAGTGGATCTGTTCTTCTCAGACGTCTAAATCGCGGCTGTTTTAGTATCTCCCTGGCCAATTCGTTGGGATTTGCTTCTAGTTTTGAGTAATATTTCGAACTGAATTCTTTAATAATTTCTTTAACGGTTTTGATCCCAAGGTCGTCACGTATATTACTATTTCGAATGTACCAAGGAGCATTGGTAATACTGCGAAGTATGTTCACTTGGGTTCGTTGCAGGAGTTCTCTGTTTGAAGCGCTGGTGGACCCCCATAACTAAATACCATATGTCCATATGGGTTTGATTATCGCTTTGTAAAATAAAACTTTATTGGCTAATGACAACTGAGATTTTCTTCCCATCAGCCAGTACATTTTGGAAAATGTAATTTTTATTTGGTTGCGCTTTGTTTCAATATGATTTTTCCACGTTAACCTTCTATCCAGATGCAAACCTAAGTATTTTACCTTCGTTTGTTGAGGAATATTTTTATCATTTAATTTCACTGGTGGGCAGGTGCGTTTGTTTAGCGTGAATGTGACATGAGTTGATTTGTTTTCGTTCACTTTTATTCGCCATGCCTTCAGCCAGTCCGCGACTTTGTTTAAATGATTCTGTAATTCCTTTGAGGCAATTTCAGGATTAGTGTGAGACACCAGGATGGCCGTGTCATCGGCAAATGTTGATATTAATACTTTGTTGGTTACAGGTATATCGGCTGTGTACAACAAGTATAATATTGGTCCTAGAACGCTACCTCGCGGGACACCTGCATCAATATCATTTAAGCAAGTAGTTGCGCTGTTTTGTTTGACCATGCATTGCCTTTGAAGAAGGTAGTTTCCCAAAACTGAGTGAAATTTGTTCGGTAGAAGCTCCTTAATTTTGTAAATTAGTCCATCGTGCCAAACTTTATCAAAAGATTGGGCGATATCCAAAAAGGCAGCAGCACAATATTTCTTTTCCTCGAAGGTGATTTTGATTGCATTTATAATTCTGTGTACATACTTGCTCTATAGTACCATGTTGGTTTCGGAACCCAAATTGATGGTTTGGAATAACGCGCCGTTCTTCTAATATTGGTTCCAATTTCGTTAGTAACATTTTTTCAAATAGTTTTGAGATTGTGGGCAGTGTGCGTATTGGACGATATGATGAGATTTGCGTTTAATTTTTCCCTGGCTTATGAATCATTGTGATCAAAGATATCTTCCATTTCTGAGGAATATAACTGGTTCGCATGATTGCGTTGAATACAAATGTTATTAGTTTTATGCATTTATCTGGCAATTCCCTTATCATTTTTCCAGTAATGAGATCATGTCCTGGTGCCTTTTTCGGGCTTATGCAAGTTTTAATTGTATTCTTAACTTTCTTCCAATTATACTTTATAGGTTTGTAGGATAAACCATCATACATTGGCTGGGGTAGCACGAAATAATTTCTTCTTCATGTGGGACGAATACTGTTGCTAGATGAGCAGCAAAAGCATTGGCTTTTTCTTCATCACTTCTCGCCCAATTTCCAGTTGGTAGTCTAATTGGTGAATTCGAATTTGTTGGCCTTTTTAAATTTTTTGTTGCCTTTAACAAAGAATAATCTGTCCTCTCGGTTGCCGAGAGATCACTTAAGTAGTTCTTTACGCGCTGGTTTTCTTCGTCGCTCAAAGCAAATCTTAGGGCCTTAATAGCTCGATTTAATTTCCATTTCAATATCGGTTGTGTGATTTTGTTTGCTGCCATTGACGACGAATTTTTCGCTTTTCCTGGATTAGTTCCTGTATATTATGTGACAGTTTATTAACTTTTTCCGAACTTCTTATGCCGGGCGTAGCCCTTTCATCGGATAATGTCATGACATCTTTTAAATTTTCTGCCGCCGCATCAATATCAGTTGGTGTGATCAGAGGAATATTAAGTAGACACTTTTGTTCGACTAGCCTCCTATATTGATCCCAATTAGTTTTCCTGTTTGTAAGTCGGCTCGGTATTTCGTTCCTTAGGACATCGGTACTCAATGTTACTATTACCGGTGAGTGATCAGAAGACAGATCATAGCAATCGTGGCCTTAGCGTATGTACGTGGAATGCCCTTAGTTACTCAAAAATCAATTAGATCAGGAATTTTCTTTTTATCCGTGGGCCAGTAAGTTGGGTTACCGGCAGATAAATAATCCAGGGAATGTTCCTCTATAGCATCATAAAGTTGTTTGCCTTTCGGCGATGTTAATAATCTGGAACCCCAATGAGTATGTTTAGCGTTGTAATCACCGCCCGGAAGAAATTTATTACCCAGCTGGCTGAAATAATCCAAGAACTGGAGTTTTTTTATAGCATGTTTTGGAGGGCAGTACACTGCTGATATGACGCAGTTTCCAGACCACTCCTGCAGACAAATGCTCGTTGATTGTATATGATCTTTCTCATACTTCGTAAGTTCGTAGTGCTCTAGTCTTCGCTTAATCAATACAGCAGTGCCTCCATGTGCTTTACCATCTGGGTGCTTGGTGTCATAAATAGAGTACCCATTAATTTTGAAATAGCTAGTTTCTGATATTAACATTATGTCAATATTGTGCTCAGTGAGAAATGCATGTACCTCCGCTTTATGTTTTGCTAGGCCGTTTGCATTCCATATGGCTATTTTGATGATGGTCATTTCTGGTTTTTTACGACTATCTGCATCAGCGTGCTCATATTCTGCATCATTAGATCCATGGTTCTCTCCATCATCGCCATGAAGCTTTGCATCATATTAGTCAATTTATTTAAAGCTGTTGAGATGTTTCCCTCTTCACTTGCTTGAACTTTAGGAGCAGTACCTTTAAGAACACTTGCGTATGAAACCCCTTGGTGCACGCTGCCGTTTATACTTGCGTACTTTTTCCATTTTGAGCATTTGTATTTAGAATTTCTAGTCGTGCTTCTTTTCTAGCTGAAGAATGGAGATTAAGGATTCGTTGTTCTGCTTGCTTTTTTGGATTGATTCTCCTTTTCAATTCTAGATAAATTGGACACCCTCTATAATTAGCTGTGTGATTTCCATCGCAGTTGCTGCATTTTCTCACTGATGCTTCCTTTTTTGCTTTATTGCAAACCTTTGAATTATGGAGTTCACCACATATAACACAAACGTCGTTCAAAGTGCAATATGCTCTAGTGTGTCTATATTCATGGCACTTAACGCACTGTCCCGGTCCATTTCTTTCCTGGGTTCCTCGATGGTAACCCTTCTGTGCAGTAGATATTTTAGTTCAAATATTGCATGGTTGCCTTTAACCTTTTTATTGTCTGGTTCTTATTCCAGACGAAACAATGGCTGAGGAACCTTCCCACGATTAAAAATATTGGTAATAGTTTTGCACTGGAAACCCTTTTCAGCGAGAGCAGCTTGAATTTCGTTTGCATCCACATAACTCTCTATTCCTTTTAACACAAGAACCAATCCTTTTTGGCTCTTTAGTTGATACGTGTAGTAATGTTTACAAACTTGGTCAAAATGTTTAATTAACGCTCTGTAAGCATCAATATTGAGCGGTTGAATTTTTGTTTCTTTTATATCTCCTCTTTTGATCCCGGAAATATTAAATGCACCTTCAGTAATAAACTCGATCATTTTAGCAAGTACTCTATTTGATTCTTCCCTCAAATAGATTGGTGGCGGCTTCTCAGCTTTTGCCTTAAGATACCTATTACCATGCGTTAATTCAACGCTAGCTAGCTTAGTCCATTTATTCGCGCTTGCACTGGCCGCTGATCTAGGGCTTCTTCTTCGTTTTGATCGGACAGTAATATACCGGTCTATTCCCGTTTGCACTAAACACTGACCTACATCACTGTTTATTTTATTGTCATCTGATGTCGATGCACTGTCATTGTTTGTTTTATCGTCAATATTTGGCGACGATGCACTTTTAGTTTCATTATGGTTCAACACACCAATGTTATTTAAATTAATAATTTCACTTTGATTTAAATTGCCTGGTAAGGTAATTTTTTGAACATTTAAAATTTGTTTTCGCTTTGGACTATGCTGCACTTTTGTATTTTTATTAAAAATATCTGAGGTCGTGACTTCGGTGGCAAATCGCTTGCGCGCATCGCTATCTGCTGATTTGGCCCAGCCTTTTTACTTGAGGCGGAGGTGAGAACATCACGATTTCACTTATTTTTAACATCACAATATTTAAAAAAAAAAAATAAAAAAAGATTTAAACTGCTGATTCAACTTTTCACACAAGTAATAAGTAAATTATTTAAATGTTTACTCGGTGGTAGCAAAATTGCAAATACCAAACTAATAATTCAACTATCGACACGCCAGTTACACCGACACCGGGTCGTCGTCAAATCGGAACAGAGACTGTATCAACGAAGAACAACGTTTTCAAATACAGCGACAACCGATGAAAAAGGATTCGTTCCAGCAACCCAAATACACTTGAACAACACAAACATGGGGTCAGATATGATAGAGAATATTGATAGACAGTATCAAACTATCTTCCTTAAAATAACGATGAACATCAACACCGGCCAAATTAATCAACCATCTCCAATCAACAGAAGAAAATTACCAGGCCGCTTGGAAAATTTGGATTAGTACATATAACAACAGGATACTGCTGATTTCAACATATTTAAATACGTTGTTGAATCAGACAAATATAAGCGTAGTCTGCCGGAGCGCTGAGAAATCATCATGATACAACGACTGAATATTTATATGAAATCCGGAATGTAGGAGTAAATATTGAATCTTGGAACTCAATAATAATCTTCACTTTGTCTAAAAAACTGGACAACGAGTCACGACGACTCTATGAGATTTCCTTGTAAAATCCAAGGAAATTCCAATCAACAACGGAATTTTTTAAATTCGTGGAAGAAAGATTAAAGTCATTAGAGGCCAATGGCAACCAAAGCCAATAATGACAACAACAACCTCCACAACAATAAGAGAAAACAAAGGTCAAACAGTTAAACGTGCCTTTGTATCAATAACAAGTATCTATGTCTACTGTAGAGACGGACATAAGATTAATGAGTGCGGAGGATTCAGCAAATTAAACTCTAGTGAGAGATCGCAAATAGCGATGCTTCATAAGTTATGCAGAAATTGTTTAGCAGCGAAACATGAAACAAATGCATGTAAGCAAAGGAACCAATGTACCATATGTAATGGAAGGCATAACACAGGACTGCACATCGGTTACAAAGCAGGCAAGCAGCAGGTATCTAAAAGTTATGTGACAACGCAATCAGGTCCTGTCCACCCACAGCTAGAGTCATATTAACAACAAGCGAGGGAAAACGCATGCTCGTCAGAGCATTAATTGATCCAGACTCTCAAGCGTCATTTATCACCACAAAGGCAGCAATCCTTCTTAAGGCGAGGCAAAGACAAGTCAACACTAAAATATCAGGAGTGGTGGACAGGAAGCCGGGGTCTGCAACCACAGACGAACTAACTTTATCCGCGAGGTTTCAAAGTTCTTTTTTTGTGATTAAGTTTGAGGCAATTGTGTTTAAGAAATTAACCGACAACGTTCCAGACATTGACTTTGACACCAACAAATGGGCACATTTGCAGCATTTACAACTTGCAGATCCACACTACAACAAGTTCAGTAGCATTGATGTCATAATCGGCGTTGACTACTATCCCTTAATTCTAAACAGTAACATCATCAGAGAATGCCCACATGATCCAATTGCCCAAAAAAAGTTGGTTGGATCATAATGGGATTGAAGCACAGGCTGCAGTCAGGAGGTCAAAAGTTTATTAATGAGCACCACTAAAACAATTGGGCACCAATTAGATTTATTAATAGAAAACGATGTCATTCCGCAAGAAAAAACACCTACTCAAGAGGAAGAAGGCGCAGGCAAACTATTTACAGAGACAATAGCCGATTAACAGATGGAAAATACATGGTACACTTACCTTTAAAGGTGTAACCGTCTTTACTAGGAGAATCTAGAAAGAAGGCAGTAGCACGGTTACTGCAAATCGAAAGGAAATTTCTGAGGGATGAGCCTTTCGCCAAGCTTTATCACGAATTTATGGAAGATTATCTAAGGCAAGGTCATATGCAAGCTAGTGAGAAATGAGCAAGGTAATAGTCCGATATACTGCATACCACATCATGGATCAACCACGAAAGTACTACCACGAAACTGAGAGTAGTATTCGATGTATCCAGCAAAACCTCATCGGCAAATTATAAAGTGTTGGTATGTCTTCGGTTCCATGCTCAAGAGTTCTGCAACATTTTTTTAATTTAATTTTTAAGTTTAGTAGAAAATGGTTATTTTTTCACATATCAAACGGATGGCTATAATTCCTGATTTAGATTTAAAGAATCCTGAGTTCTGGCGTTGGTTTACAGAGAAACGAGCATCTATTCATGTAGTTAAAATATGGCTATCTTGTACTAACCTATTTATCATTTGTTGTACTAATAATTTGCTATATATTAATCGCTTAGGAGTCCCAACTTATAATCATATTCTATTCATCGGTTTTGGTATGTGTAAATGAGTGTATACGATGTGTAAACGTGAATACTGAAGATCCTGTTATAATAATTATTCATTTAAGTAATAAAATTTGATATTATGGTGTTTCATTAATTAAATTTAGTTTTCAGAGTCGCCTGGATATTTTTATATTAATTTTATTTGTTGATTCTTCATATACTTATAGTACCTAATTGAATTATTGATAAGTCTAGGTGTTGTGGTGCTGTAAAATTATCATTTAAATCATTTTATATAAATTTTATAAAATAATTGGATCTATGTATAATTACGTATTTTCTTTTTCTGGTTCGGTAGAAATAGATGATTGGTTTTAAGTTAAATTTTATGTTTAAATGGTTTTTAATGTTTATGTTAATGTTTGTTGCAGTACGTAATAATTAATTAATTAAATATAAAAGGACTATGAATAAGGAAATAAGTGTTGTTATTTTATATTTTTCTTAAATATTTTAGCAGGTAAATGAATGATAAGCGGACAGGGGTGAAATTACAACATTATTAATAATTTTTTTAAGTCCTGTTATAAATTTAGGGAGTCCTGAGTATCCGACCCTGGATTCCAGAGAAATGATCATCTAATAATGTAGTTAGATTGTGCTGTCTTGTGCTAATCTTTTAATTATGTTGTGTTTTGTTCATTAATGTATATTAATTAATTTAGTTTAAAGAATATTTCAAGGGATCTCTTCCTTAATATGTTAATAAATAATCCAATTTTCAGAATATAACATAGTTCCAGAATTAATCATTATTATAGGGATTAAATTAATCCTGAGTTTCAGAATTAAATTTTAGCTTGAATCAACGCTCCAGGATCAAGAAGTAGTAAATTAGTTGTAGTTTAGAAATTGTGTTGTCCTGTGCTAACTATTTTACTATATAATTACTAACAATTTACTAACTATCGGCTATACCTAGGTGTCTGCAACCGGGCCGATTCTGTCACTTCTAACTATCCTATCCTATCCTTCCGTTTTGTTATGTGTGAAAGAGTGCACGGTGGGACCCGGCCAGGGGTGGACATGATGCTGTCACATTTATGTGATATCGCGGGTGATTGTGCTCTCCTTGTTGTAATGGTGCTTAGGTATCTTCAGTAAGGAAAGCATTCACCTGTGTTATAAAGTTGGTGTGACAGTTTAATGACCACATCACTAACACGGGATTTCTTGCTTCATACGCTTGGCCGTGCATTCATATCAATCAATCAATCAATATCAAACGGATGGCTATAACAAAAACAGAATTAGTTTGCACAGAAATTTTGTTAACAAAATCTTTCCTTTCTAACTAAATCTATCGTTTGATATTCTGAATATTACAAAAATAATCTCTACCAAAAATACCGTCTTGGGTGACAATTTTATATTGAATAAATTGAATGCCCTTCGTATATATATTTCTAAAATTGTAATTTGATTGCAACATATCAAGATAGCGTATAAAGAAAAACACAATTGCAGAAAAATTAGAAATTTGAAAGCTCTGTAACTTTAACCTATTAACTTATATTTGTTTGAATTTAATCAATGAATTGAGTACATCATTTTATTGATTTCGTCGAACTGCATAATAAGCGTATTTTCTTGCCAACTTTACAACACCAATTGTATTGGATATAATGCACAGTATAATTAAAATAAAGCAAAAAAAAAAAATGTTTCTTTAGTAGATAGGAAAGAAAAGAAAATTTTTCTTAACAAATGATTATGGTAGGAATTGGTAGGTTCGAACGAATGATGAACATGTATGTACTTAACATTCAGCTTGTTTGAATGATTTCCCCATTATTGAATAAATTAATTTATATGTACAAAGGTACAATAAAATAATTCAAACTATACTATAAAGTTAAATAAACACTAAAAATTAACAATATTGTATGTAATTTAAAAAACAAATAAAAAATAGACATTTATAGGGGGTCTGACTGTCCCTATATGTAGGAATATGCAATCTCCCTATTATCACAAGATCCTTGTTTCGAAATAAACAAATAGTATAATTTTAATTCGTTTATTTGTATAAATTAAATTATATTTGTGGATTGCGAGGAATTATTTTAGCTGGATATGTTGCTGTTGGTGTAATGCCATTTACCAATCCCAGGTTTCCGACCATGGGATGGTCATCTTTGAGTGATGCTTGTTGACGTATATTAGGCTTGCTCGAAGATAGTGATGTTCCTGATTGGTAATATCGGGGAGCGACCGTCGTTATTTCGAATTAGGGCGCTTACTCAACAGTAACAGCGGCGCTCGTTGTTTGAAGTATTGGTGCTATTTACTGGCTAATTCTCCTTAGACGAGGCGTTACAGCGACCAATTAATAAATTAATCGTGAGCACTAACTCGCGTTATATTATTTAAAATGTACGCTTTGCTCGTTGCAATATTTAGTAATTAATCTTTTTGAAAAAAACAATTCGGCTTATATATATAGGTTGTTGTTTGTTTATTTTTCAAATGAAACCCTGATTGATGCGAATTATACGGAATCGATGCTAACTTCGAATTGCATTTCGAATCTAGCATCTAGTACGCGGGTTAAAATTTTGTCAATATAAACACAATGATAATGTCATTGGTCATTGTGTTTATATTTGTGACTGACATCCACACATTTCTTAACCAGAAACTAGTGGTATACCGTCAATAGAGCTAGTGAAACTAAATTAGTGGAATTTGAATATTAATCAAAGCATCGTTAAATTAGAACTAAATTTACTAGCAAGCGTAATTATTCGCAAGTTTGTAGTGCCAATATGTAAAATCATTTTTGTAAATATAGTAGTTGCTCCTTTTGCATGCCAAACTGTAATACGACATATAATACGTCAGATTTTAAATTTTAAAATTGTTTTTTTTATAGAAAGAGCTCAAATAAAATATCATAACAAGAAATGTATTATACCGCAATCGGACCATCTTAAGCTGACACAATTATCTTTGACAGTTTTGTTCCTAATTGTTGTCTTAATATTCGACATTGAAAATACAAACTTCTTATGATACGTTGAAAGAAAACGTATTAATTCGTCTATTGTCAGATGTGTAGTGACTAAGAAAATCACCTCCTTCCCGCTATAGAAGATTGTTTTTATACGAGTAGTGGACAAACATTTATGAATGGACGAAACAATAAAAAACACGTGGCCAACCAAACTCTCGTATGTGATCATGTTGTTGAAAAACCGGCCTCGATAGGATTTTATTTTTATTTTGAGAGCTTTGTTATGTGGTTTTAAAGTTGCAAGAAAAAAACAGACTCAGAGTCGAAAACGAGGAAAAATGACATTTTTTAACAATTTAACATGGAACAGGCGAAAATGTGGTTTCAATCATTTTTTGTTTTTTGTATGTTTGTGTGGTGAATTTACGTATTAATTTTCAAATCATACTATTGTAAGAATTTATACGTCACCGGTTTGAATGTTATGCCTTTCTTTATGACGAAAAGGTCGAAATATAAGGATTTATATTGAAAAAAATAAAAGTAGAGCACGCGTATTTTGGTCAGTCACTTTTTTTTATGCTGACTCGAAAAGGATTAGAGATCTCTGAAAGTAAAAATGTGTATGATAGTGGCCATCAATGCGTGTTGTTGTCATTCTCTTTAACAGAAAATGTGTGATAATTAAAATTAAGGGCGAGGTATTCACGGATACATCACCGATAACACTGACACTGAACCGACAAAGCCATGATGTCGCGTAGAAATTATAAAAATATAAAATGATGCGGTATAAACTCCTTCACTCCTTCTTCTAATGTATCCAAATTGCTTATTTCAGCTGTACTCCTTGCCCACCACATAAACTTCCCACATTTTAATGGAACATTCCTGTAGTTGCTCATCACCACAGATAAAGAATAAATTAAATCTTTGCAATCTTTAAAGCAATCTTAGTTATTTATGATTGTGATATTTACTCTAATAAACAAAAAATCTTTTTTGCATTGATTGACTGATTAATTCATAAATTTGCCTTAGAATTTAGATGTTTTCAAAATTTGGAGACTTCAGTGCGGAATATTCACGCTATATTAGAACAGTAAAATAACAGTTTATTCCTTTTATGAACTATTATTTTTATATCAAAAGTCATGAAGTTTATTCACTCCTACCCAAAAATGAAATAACTCATGTACATATGGACAATATATTGGGTGTGTGAATATGACTCCTCCCTTTCTCAATTGGTGTCCGTTTTTTTACTGCTTACGTAAACTATAAATGGGCAATAATTGTATTCTATAATACTTGATGTCAGCTATCCAACGCAGTATACGACATTTGGTTGAAGTGTAAACAAATAGTATTTTCAACTCTTTCAAAATGTCGAATTTTATTCCAAAAAAACATCATTTGCGGGAAGGTTTATTACATTATTTTATTGCAAAGAAAAGTGCAGCGGAAACTTATCGTTTGCTTGTGGAAATTAACGGTGAGCATGCTCCATCGAATACAACGTGCAAAGAATGGTTTCGACGAATTAAAAATGATGATTTTGGCATTGAAGATAAGGAGCAAGGAAAACCACCCAAAAAATTTGAAGATGCTGAATTGGAAATGTTATTGGCTGAAGATTCTTCTCAAACACTATCAGAATTGGCTGTAGCATTAAATGTTGATCGATCAACTGTTGCAAAACGTTTACAAACAATCGGAATGGTTCAAAAAGCTAACAACTGGGTTCCACATGAATTAAAAGAAAGAGACCTCGAACGTCGAAAAACATTTGTGAAATACTGATTCAAAGGCAACAAAGAAAAGGTTTTCTGCATCGGATAGTTACTGGAGATGAAAAATGGATTTATTATGAGAATCCCAAACGCCAAAAATCTTGGGTGAAGCGTGGTGAAGCTGGTCCATCGCAACCAAAGCGAGATATCCATTGCAATAAGGTTATGCTCTGTATCTGGTGGGATCAGAAAGGTTTGGTATATTATGAACTGCTGGAATCAGGTGAAACTATCAATGGCGATGTGTACCGACGACAACTAATACGTTTGAAGCGAGCTATAGAGGAAAAACGACCAGAATGGGTCAATAGACACAACAAATTATTTTTTCAGCATGTCAATGCAAAACCACATGTTGCAAACGTTGTGAAAAATTATTTACAAGGGCAGGACTGGGAAGTTCTACCCATCCGCCGTAATTCCCAGACATAGCTCCTTAAGATTACTACTTATTCCGGTCGATGCAGTCGTCTCTTTCTGAACAGCGGTTCAGTTCTCGCGCAGAGATCGAAAATTGGCTTAATGATTGGATCGCCTCCAAAGACCAAGATTTTTTCAGAGAGGGAATCCGTAAACTGCCTGATAAATGAAGAAAAGTTGTAGCTGCAAATGGAGCATACTTTCAATAAATAATTCTTTCATTTTCTAAACCAGCAAATGTGTTTTATTTTAACAAAAAAGGGCGGAGTCATATTCACACACCCAATAGTATATGGTATGTATGTGGTATATATATATTAGTGGAATACCCGTTATTTTTCGGGTAAATATTGTATTACCATTTACTACATACATGTAGTATTTGTGGTCACAATCTTCAGAGGAATAAAAGCGCTGAAGTAAACAAAAATTTCTTTCGGATTTCTAATACATTTACGATATCTCTTCACTAATGAAATGCGAATTTTACAGTCAAGCTTTAGACCAAGTATTATCACGATCAAATGGAACGGTAAGAAGAACTAACAACAGAAGCACTATCAACTTTCTTTTTCTATTTTGAAAGCATGATTCTTTTACGGAAACTATTCTTTATACTGATGTTCACAAGGAGTTTACACTATTCATCCTATACAAAAATTACGAGTGCTTATGTTTAAGAATGCATGGCTTATCTTTTTGGTGATCTGGAAAAGCTAAATAATTTACTGAACATTTGTGAAATTTTCAGTAAGGCAAGCAAGGCAATAATAAAGATATGTACATATTATAGAAGAATCAGATCAAAAAAAAACCTCAAATGACCGTGAATAATATAAAATGTTCTCCAAAATACGATCACTAGTGAAAACAGAGGAAAGGGTGTCTTAATAGAAAGTTTGCTGAGGGATAACCCCAAAGTACTTTGATCTTATTGTAAGAAATCTAACAATATAAATTCTATGCCAGCATGTCTCCACTATAATAATTACATAGCTTCCACTTCTAAGGGTATTTCTGATTTATTTTGTGACTTTTTCATGTCGTTATGTAATAGCAGTCAAGGTTTACTTAATCTCAGAAATCTACCTGCTGTTTTAAATCAAAATGAAACTCTTACTGATTTATAAATTGATAAAGAGGAAACATTCGCAGAACTAAACAATATTAACATTAATAAGGGTTCTGGGTCGGATCGTTTGCCACCATATTTTTTATAAAATTATCGTGTCCTTGGCTTGGTTATATTAATGCTGTTAGGTTACGCCGCATATAATTGGGCCACAATCAATAATAAACACGATATTTGATCACTCTCGTTTATTATTTTGTACAATTATATTTATTGGTTTATAATAATTAGTAAATTAAATGATAGTATTAATTAACATTAATATAATATTGTTACGTTTTTGCCTTGTCAAATAAGGTTCGTATCACTGGATTGTGAATAATACAAAATCAATTTAATTTATCTCCAACGAATTTATTTATTTCACAAAATTTATTACAACACAGTTTATCAATAAAAATTCACAAAATCACTTTATATAAATTATTCTTAAATTTTACTGATCACTTTTACTTTATTTATCGCACTACAACACTTTTTTAAATCACTTTTTTAATTCCTTTTTAATCTTTATACTATCGCTTTCCAAATATTACTAATAATCTCACAAGTTTACACTATCGCGTTCCAAATACGAATAATCCAATTCGATCTTGTTCGCCTTTTTATATACACAAACCAAGCTTCTCGAAAGTTCACGACTTTTCCAGTTGGAATAGCGTAGAAACATTACGTAACAATTTTTATCATGGAAAATTCCATTTAGTACAGTAAACATTGAGCTATTAGTTTTACTTATTCTATTACACACTAGGTGTCACCGTCACACTACCCCCACCTAAGCCTGTTCGTCCCGAACAGGACCCAAATCACCTCCTCTGTATAGGGCCAGCCTCTCCAAATGCACCACCTTTGGTTTACCTCGATGTCCCTTCCGTATCCGATAAACCACGTCGTTCATCCTTGTGATGACAGTATAAGGTCCTTCCCATGCTGGTTGCAGCTTCGGTGATAATCCCTTTTTCCGTTGCGGGTTGTGAAGCCATACTAATTGCCCTTCCTGGAAGCCCTGGTTATTTGCTCGTATGTCATATCGAGCCTTCATCCGGTCACTTGACATCCGTATTTTCTCCCGTACAAATTGATGAATCTCATTAAGTTCCTCTTTCATTCGGTCTACGTAATCTTGTCCACATAAAGCCGATGATGGTACAGCCCCAAACTTTAGATCTCCAGGTAACCGTAGATTATCTCCAAACCCAGAACCTCCCTCCAATTTTCCCCATAGGATCGTCTCCGAATTCGGTGGCAGCTTCTCCCGATGATCAATAATAATTCGCCTGATAGTTGCTCCGGCACTGCTAGATTGAAGTGGCAACTCGATGTTATCGTAACTTAAAACTCCTCGTCCAACATCCACCACGAAGCCATTTGCCCTCATGAAGTCCATCCCCATTATGACTTCATCCACAATATCTGCAATCAGCACTTCGTGTTGGAAAAGAGTTTTCCCGATTTTTATTTTCACGATCTTTTTGCCTTTTATTATTGAACTATCTCCAGTTGCTGTTTGTAACTTCAATCCATTAGCTGGTTCTACACCTCCATCGATCAGATCTTTACGGACAATCGTGCGATTTGCTCCCGTATCCAGAGTGATGATGCAATCCGTGCCATCAATGTCGCCTTTGATTGTTAAGCTGTCACCGCCTCTTGCTACTTTCGAAACGCGGATGGAGGTTATGGGGCAATCGGTTGTGGGAGTCAGCTTCTGCCCCTTTAAGCTGACTCGTTGTAGTTTAACGGCTCCGCCGTCATTTGGCCTTCTTGCCTAGCCAACGCCTGCTCTCCGCTTGGTCGTCGCTGCATAGGAGATGGTGATCTTCCCCTTTTTCTTCTTAATTCCCAGCAGTCGCGAGAGATGTGACCGACCTTATCACATGCCCAACATCTGATTTTGCCGCTTCCATCTCGGTATCTTGGTGTTGCCCGCTCGTTGTTTATGCTTGTATCGATTTCTACTCGGCGTATTTTCATTGACGGTTTGGTGATGGCTTGTGCAGTTTCATTTGTTAACGCACAAGCGATGGTTTCCGCAAAGGTTGCTTTAGGTGACAACATCACCGCCCTGCGTGTCTCTGGATCTCGAATGCCGTCAATGAATGCGTCAATTTTTAGTCTTTCCATATAATCAGCCGATGTACTGGTATGTGCTAGATGTACTAATCGCTCGATTGCCGATGAAAATTCCTGAAGTGATTCTCCTCCCTTTTGGTAGCGGCTTTTCAATTCCATTCGATAGATTTCCCGCTTGTGATCACTGCCGTACTTCCTATCCAGCGCCTTCATAATTTCGAGATAACTGTTGCGATCTTTTTCCGGAATTGTTTGTAAGGCCTCCGCAGCTTCACCTTTAAGGGCCACTATTAACGCTGCGACAAGATGTTCATCATTCCAACGGTTTTGATTGGCTGCCGTCTCAAATTGAAATTTGAAAATGCCGAAAGATGTTGTACCGTCGAATGTTGGTGGCTTTAACTTAATCGATTGAACGGTTTGAACCCCTTGCGTCGTTGTTCCACTTGCCTTGACATCAGTTAGATTTTTCTCGAGGCGTTGAAATTTTTCCACAACTTGTTGAACCTTCATTTCTAATTTTCCTTCAACCTGTTGAATCTCCGTTTGCAATTTCTCTTCAACATGTTGAACCTTCGTTTCTAATTTTTCGTCAACCTTTTGAATATCCATTTGCATCTTCTCCACTTCGCCGTGTATGTTAGTAGATAATTCGAGAAGTTTCTCGTCCATTCTCTTTTGACCATCTATAATTTGGTCTTTTATTTCCTCTGCTTGTTGCGCCATTTGATTTTTAATTTCTCCTAGCTGTCGTTCGTTTTGTTGTTTCATTAGACTCATCTGTCCCGTCATCTGGTTCATAGCAACTATTAACTGCGACAAATCGAAACTTCCAGATGGTAGTTGTGTTGTTTCAACTGACGGCTGTTTATCTCCTGTCTTCTCTATCGTTGCCGCATCCGTTACTTTTTCTCCAAAATCATGTTGATCTGCGTCTAACCCTTCTTTCTCCATGGCATCACGTAGTCGCGCTTGTAAAGCTGCTTTATTACCATCAGTAGCCAAACTCCGTTTCTCAAGTTCTCTTTTTAATTCTGGAACTTTTAATTCGTTGAGAATCATTTTCTTTTTCTTTTTATTCACAATCCCACCGCTGTCACCAAATTGTTACGTTTTTGCCTTGTCAAATAAGGTTCGTATCACTGGATTGTGAATAATACAAAATCAATTTAATTTATCTCCAACGAATTTATTTATTTCACAAAATTTATTACAACACAGTTTATCAATAAAAATTCACAAAATCACTTTATATAAATTATTCTTAAATTTTACTGATCACTTTTACTTTATTTATCGCACTACAACACTTTTTTAAATCACTTTTTTAATTCCTTTTTAATCTTTATACTATCGCTTTCCAAATATTACTAATAATCTCACAAGTTTACACTATCGCGTTCCAAATACGAATAATCCAATTCGATCTTGTTCGCCTTTTTATATACACAAACCAAGCTTCTCGAAAGTTCACGACTTTTCCAGTTGGAATAGCGTAGAAACATTACGTAACAATTTTTATCATGGAAAATTCCATTTAGTACAGTAAACATTGAGCTATTAGTTTTACTTATTCTATTACACACTAGGTGTCACCGTCACAATATATTGTTACGTTTTTGCCTTGTCAAATAAGGTTCGTATCACTGGATTGTGAATAAAACCAATTCAATTTAATTTCGAATCACCAACGAATTTATTTATTTCACACAAAAATTATTACAACACAATTTTTTAACAATAATTCACAAAATCACTTTATTTAATTCTTACACAATTTTACTGTACACTTATAATTTTTATTTCGCACAAAAACACTTTTTAAATCACTTTTTAATTCCTTTTTAATCTTTATACTATCGCTTTCCAAATATTACTTATTCTTACAACTTTACACTATCGCGTTCCAAATACTAATAATCCAATTCGATCTTGTTCGCCTTTTTATATACACAAACCAAGCTTCTCGAAAGTTCACGACTTTTCCAGTTGGAATAGCGTAGAAACATTACGTAACAATTTTTGTCATGGAAAATTCCATTTAGTACAGTAAACATTGAGCTATTAGTTTTACTTATTCTATTACACACTAGGTGTCACCGTCACAATATTGATATTATTTTCCACTCGCACTTGTGTCGACGTCAGCAAATGGAATGTATTTTTTATTTGTTTCCGAAACATGGAGTAACAAAAACAAGAAAAAGATTATTAAGCTTTTATTGACAGCGCGTATTATTGTTTGTGTTGCGTTCGCATATTTCTGTTTTCTGTACGTGGTCAGTTGCTGCGACTTTGTTTTAGAGATGGCGGCACGGCTGTATTGAATACACATATTGCTAACGAGTTGATTTTCATTACGGAAGATGGAGCATTGATAAGTTGAATGAATTCAATTATCAGGCAATGCTAAAGTTGTGTAAGCGGAACTTTCTATGATGTTGATTCATGTAGAGATTATAATATTTTAACGAAATATTCTAACCGCTACAAAATGTAGCACGTCCCATTTCTGTTCCTCTTACTTTCATATTTAAAAAATCATTTCGAGAATCAAGATTTCCTGAACATTGAAAAATTTCCAAAATTGTGCCAGTTTTTAAAAAGGCGACAACACGGATGTCATAGGCCATTATCAATTTTATAGTTTTTGAAAACTGGTGAATAAAAAACTCTTTGCTCATACTAAGAATATGATATTCAAAAACCAGCATGGATTTTTCCAGGGTGGCTCAACTTTAATTAACTTATTTTAATTCAGTAAATATGTAGCAGATTCTTTGAATTCTGGTTTTTGCGTTGATGTAATCTACACGGGCCTTTCTAATCCATTTGACAAGGTCAATCATGCTCTATTGTTGGATAAGCTGCTTGGATGTGGCATTATTGGCACTAATCACCGTTGGTTTGATTCTCATCTCAGTCCTAGAGT
>OY282560.1:245610858-245715858 GCA_958295665.1 Tipula vernalis | reverse complement strand
GCTCTTAGCCTCTAATGATAAACACAAACAAAAAATGATTTCGCTCTTTCAAAGTGATTTAAATTTTTATTTTTAATATTAGAAGCTCTAGAAACAGTGAGCGTAAAAATTAAAAATATCGCTCCCTGTATATATTACAGAGCGATTAAAGAAAACATATTAGAGCGCGATATTTTTTGTAATACACGAATTGCTCTTTGAATATCATTAATTAAAGAAAGTTCAATAAATATAAAATTTGGATAAAGTTTTAGTGAAATTTGACATGCGCGATAGAAATGGGATTCTAAAACGATTTTTCGATAGAGTTCTGGAATACAGCCAAGTAGGATGGAACTTGGCTATTTCTTAACAGATTTTAGTGAAATCTGACATGTGCTATGGAAATTAAATCCTAAAAAGATTTTTGGTTTAAGGTCTGGAATATGGCCAACTAGTATAGAACTTGGCTATTCCTTAACCGATTTTAGTGAAATTTAACATGCGTGATGGAAATGGGATTCTAAAAAGATTTTTAGATAAAGATCTAGAATATGGCCAAGTATGATGGAATTTGACTATTCCTTGACCAATTTTGGTGAAATTTGACATCCGGGATAGAAATGGGATTCTAAAATGATTATTAGGTGAAGTTCTGGAATATGACGATATGTGAAATTGAATACTAAAATGATTTTTAGATAAAGTTTTGAAATATGGCTAATTAATATGGAACTTGGCTATTTCATAACCGATTTTAGTGAAATTTGACACACTACAAAGATTTTTCGCTAAAATTTCATTAAAATCGGTTAGAGTCAAGTTCCTAAATAATTAACCATATTTCAGAACTTTATCGAAAAATCATTTTAGAATCCCATTTCCAACGCAAATGTCGAACTGCATCACTATCGGTTCAGAAATACTCAAGTTCCAAAATTATAGAAATAAAATAATTATAGAATAATTATAAAATCCCATTTCGCACATGTCGAATTGCTTTAAAATTGGCTCAGGGATAGCCAAGTTCCATCATAATTGGCCATATGCCAGAACTTCATCTAAAAATCATTTTAGAATCCCATTTCCATAGCGGATGTCAAATTTCCCTAAAATCGGTTAAGGAATAGCCTAACTCCATCCTAGTTGGCCATATTTCAGAACTTCATCCAAAAATTATTTTAGAATTCCATTTCCAATGCGCGTTTTAAATTTCACTCAAATCGTTTAAAGAATAGTCAAGTTTCATCCTAGTTGGCCATATTCCAGAACTTCATCTAAAAATTATTTTAGAATCTCATTTCGAACGCGCACGTCAAATTTTCACGCAAGCCAAGTTCCATCATAATCGGCCATATTCTAGAACTTAATCCAAAAATAATTTTAGAATCCCATTTACATCACGCATGTCAAATTTTACTAAAATCTGTTAAGAAATAGCCAAATTCCATAATAATTAGCCATATTCCAGAACTTTCATTACTGACCGATTACGTCTCATTACTAACCCCTTTCTCACTATTACTGACCGTCGAAGTGTATCTATGGTAAATCGCTCACTTTCTAACCTTTAATAGGTTGGAAACGCTGTATGTTACCAACTGATTGTGAATAAATGTATGTATATAAATCCCTAACCCAAAACAACATAACTCAAACATAAATTGAATTACATGTTTTTCAAAACTTATTAAAATTAATAATAACTGCATCAAAAGGAGCATTTTGATAAAGGAGAAATAATCTTAACGAGACTGTTAGTTATCGTTAAAATGGTTTCGCCTATATCAAACTATTCCTTTTGATGCAGTTATTCAAAATTTTAATAAATTTGAAAAAAGACATAACTCGAGTTATGTCGTTTTGGGTTATTGCCACAGATATATGAATCAATTTTTCGAATATGCAAATTATGTACATATGTGTTCTCATACAAATAACAAATGCCATGACATATACCAAATTTATTCAACACCGGACAAATGCCAAATTTATTTAACACCGGACTTTATGATTTGGCCATAGAATAACTACTATAGAAGCATATTTTGTATGAGGGAAATATACCCAAATAAAATAATTTCAAATATTTTAAGTTCTGTTTTTGTGATTTTATGAGACGAGGATAATTTCTATATGCCTCTCCTTCTATCATTCATGTTTTAAATAAACAGAACGAAATGTTTTTAAAATAAATGAAATATTTACGAAATACGAATACTGGAAACCACACCCCTCACCAAAACCAACAAAAATGTTTATACATTTTTACAAGCATTTTTGTTGGTTTTGTCCTAATAATTTTTATCATTTTACCTATATGTATTCTGGTTTTGAATAAGTAAAACAAAAAATAAAAAAACAAAATAAAGAGTCGATTCAGCGTGTGTATTTTTTAACCCTTTTGTTAACACGACACATCCTAAATTTGATTTTTTTTTAAAACTAGAATGAAGTTTTTTTTTATAATAAATTAAAACGACATTAAATTATGATATCATATTTATATTATTCGAATTTACCTCCTTTTATGGAAAACTCGTAATAAAATTGTTCCACTTCCCGATTTGTAAGCGTTGACGAGAAGTAGTTTTATAATCGTGCCAAACAAAGGTTAAATAAGCGAAATGAAACACATTGAATAAACATGCAACATACACACTGACACAACACTTCTAAATATATAACTTAATTTCGATTTGCATCTTTCGTCCTTTTTTCTTTTCTCTATTTATAAGCAAAACAAAAAAAAAATAATAATAATAATATGAATGATCCGAATCTGTTTGTTTGGGAAACGTAAGAAATAAATGATCGTAATAAAGTTAGGTTGATAATACAATGCCATGTAGTGGAATTGGTTGATAGATGAAAAATTATACTAATGTATTTTATTTTGTGTCACAGAACGGTCATTCACCTCTTGTGTTTTGATTATTTTACTGCTTATGTTTTTGTTGCCTTTTTTCTCCATCTGATGGAGTTTAAATTACGTTTGCGATTTCGAATGCAATAATTATAATTTTTAGATTGGAGGAAAAATCAAATTGATAAACAAATTTGTTAAATAAAAAAAAAAAAGTAATAATTAGGGCAACCAAAAATATGCAATAACATATTTGTTTCCAGAGCACGAATTTTGAAAAAAAGTAAACTGCAATGAATGTAGTCAAAAATTATTAAAACAAAATGACAACATAACATCAACGAGTGAAACATTTATAACAGAAAAAAAATTTAATAAATAGTCAAACTTTGGGTCACTTAAAGCACCGCAGACGGAGTATGGTGAAGTAGCATGATATGCTAAACATATTATGTTTTAGTAGCTGTATTTGAGCAAATGTTTAGAAAAAACTGTCATTTGCCTGTCATTTGACTTGCCTATTCCTTAACCGATTACCATGAAATTCATCATACTCGGCCATATTCAAAGTTCTGGCAGTAAAGACAAATTAATACATATTGTAAATTAGATGGTTTTGGGAGCGAAGATAAATGAACAGAGTCATTTAACTATCACCATGGCCATTAAACCCACCTTACCCCAAAAGATGTACTTACGCACGTAAATATTATAAAAATATAAATGACTAAGATAACGATGGAGTTCGTACTTTTATTTTAGCTTCACTGCATTCTTCGTGCGTTTATTATACTGAATATTCGATCTTTGAAATACAGTGCTTAGGATTTTGAAATTCATGAATCGAAAAATTCCAAATTCATCACGTTGCGAATAAGTAAAATCATAATACAAAAATTTTTGAATATGTGGATTGTTAAATTCATTCTGTAAAGTATTTAAATTTTGGTCTTCGTCAAAACCAACAAAAATGTTTATACAAGCCGTCTCGTTCGCTCCTTACACAGATCCTATCAAAAAAAATGTACACTATATTTATTATGAATCTATCACCTATACTTATTTGTTTTGTGTATATATACTTTCTGATTTATTTATATGCATCACTAATACTACGCCTTAACGTACTTTTTTATATCTGGAGTGTTTGTACTGTTTGGCTTGTATAAACATTTTTGTTGGTTTTGTCTTCGTTCATAATACATATATAATGCAAAACGAAACACAAAAATAGAAAAACGAAATACTATCTAACCAACACTAAAACAATACATATACGATTTATAAACGATGGCATTAAAATCAACTGTTTTCCTCTTTCCTTTCAAGTCTAAAAATATCAACAGTCGTGTTTTCCATGAGAACTGCACTAGAACTCGATAAATTTTTAATTCCTTTTATTCTATGTAAACAGAAAACAAAATTAAATTCATAAAGTGATAATGTGTAGTGCATTTCACATAAATACACATTTTAAGTTGTTACAGCAATAAATAATGATAATTATAGCTTATTTTTTAGTTACACTGGATAAACCCATGAATTTATCGAGTGTAGTTGCGTGTAATGACGTCAGCAAGAAATTAGAAAATATTGATGAAATAACTGAAGGGGGAAATTTTTAAACTTAAAATATGTAATTATATCAACTACACTACACATTCGCGCTTTAAGAATTTATTTTTTTTCGTTTTACATGGAATAAAAGGAATTTAAAGTTTATCGAGTTCTAGTGCAGTTCTCATGGAAAACGCGGCTAACATGCTACATATAATAAAAAAAATACATATTAACCCAAAATCATTGTTTACAAAATATTGTTGTGTTTGTTGTTAACTTCCTTTTTTTCGAATTTTTTAAGGCATTAAAATTTTGGTAATGCTTTGAACATTTTTGTTGGTATTGATCTAGCATTTGCGTTCGATTTTTTGTTTGTTACATATACAAAGAAGAAAGAATGAAATATTAAGCACCGCCTTTCAATTTTCCATTGTGTTCATTTATAATAATATGGGGATAGGAAACATGAGAAATAGAAAGAGGCAATTAAAATTTATATATTCCTTTCATAATATCACAACTAAAATCTCCAAATTAAACAGAAATTATTTTTCCTTGCATATTTTAGCCATACAACATCTCTCTCTATTTAAAGTCCTTCCTCAATGATTTGGCTTTATAATATTTTTGTTGTTCTAAAATTTTAACATTATCCAAAGTTATTTTATGATTTATATTAATTAAGTCAGTTAAACAAATTGGCATTTCTTTCTTAAACTGCAATATACTTACTTGAGGTATAGCATAACAAACTAAATCTTCAAAAATTTTCATTACTCTACCCTGTCTTCAATTCGTAAACGGAATATGTAAACATTTTTGTTAAATCTTAATTTTACCTTACCTGGATGCGAATTTCAGTCCAAAAATGTACGATGTGCGAGTGCGAACCGGAAAGTAATAGTATTCGTAAAATATACGTGTCTGGCGCGCAAAACCATTTATCATATGGAAAGAAAAGCAATACGAAATAGATGTAGTCTTACTTTGGGAATTTTACAACAACAATGCCGCATATTTTCTTTCCGGAATGAATAGTTTCAAAGCAAGTTTTTGTAGGTATAGAACTATTCTAGTAATAATTTTGAAACTTTTGTTGTTTTTTTATTTAATTTTTAATGTCAATTGGTAAAAGTAAAAAGAAAATTATTTTCGGTTTTTATTTTAAGCATAATTTGCATTTTTTGCTATAAAAACAGATATTTGCAAAAACCAGGGTAAAAAATGTGATTACCGTGAGCCAATCTCTCAAGTCCCGAAGCAAGTTTTGTGCACAACTGACTATGTGCTTATAATCAATTATCTCGTTACATAAACGCCAGCTTTGTGGCTTTTGATGAATAAAAATTACTTTAACTAATATTGGATATCAAGACACAGGTAATCTGTGCGATCAACACACAGGTAACCTGTGGATCAGCGTGAATTTTATTATTCCTAAATTGTTGCAAATACCCTTCCTTTCTTATTTCGAATAGAAGAGTACCGAATATTTATTTATCAATATTATTTGTAGTTTAGACATTACAGTAGATAACGTTAGAGTTCGGATTGCGTTAAGGTATATTTGGTTAACGCAAGTCTAGATGCAGGTATTACTTTTCAAAATTTTCAAACATTTACAACAGTACGATTGGCTGGAACTCAGAGGTCCCGCACTCAATGTCGCAATGGGCACATGGCGCAAGCCAGTGATTCAAATCTAATAGACATAAGTGTACTGCATCCTTAGCTAGCAAACTGAGTGAATTTGGACTAAGGCATGGGTGATAGACTAACGACCCATCAAGTTTAGAAAGTCTGGCGAGAACTATAAATCCCGCGAAAGATAAACCATAGAGAAAGAAAATGTGAAGTCAAATACGGGTGTCGTTTTAGCAATAACTATGTAGATTTCTGGTAGTTTAGAGCTGTAAGAATTGCGAATTTTTCTGTGCCGCACAATTGATCATCCAACCCGCCGCGACCAACCGCCGAGTTCACGCCGCAACCTACCGCAAATGGAATGCGATAGAACAAGCAGTATCCAGAAGTAAAGACTGCAATTGGGGCTACAACAGAATAGTCCTACAACCAGTAACCTGTAGAATATTACGTTAAGCTGTAATAAATAAAATAATTTAATTTAATATTTTATATTAAATTCAATAAACAACAAACACTTACCATTGTGAAGGATCTTCGATAATTGACTAATAAAAAAAACAAAAATCATAACGGACCATAAAAAAAGCATGTGCGACTTGTGAAATTTGGGAATGTAAGCAGCAAAAAATTTGAACCGATTTCGCCCGATTCAATTATTTTTGATACTTGCGATGACAAAAATGCACTAAAACAAGTAATAAAATATTTTACACAACACAATCGCAAAAAGTATATTATACACCGTGTACGTACACGAAACGCACATCGCACATACATAGCACATTTTTTGGACTGAAATACATGTCCAGGATGTTCCTTTACTTGTGCGTTTGATTCATGCAAACAAGTATACGATAATTTGAAAGAGCGAAAGTTTATCAATTTAAATCGCAAAATTTCACTTACTGACTGACCTTAATGAAATTTCATATTTTTTTTAAGATATTTATTTAGTTCATTATTTATAATTTAAATAATTCTTCGACTATGGCTGACTGTGTAATTTTTTGGATTATTAAATGAACCAATTATACAATATTTTCACAAACTGCGAGAAGTGACCGTTTACATAACGCAATAAATCGTACATCCCGCGGAAATCAAAGATACGGTTGACAAAGTTACCATCAACTGCAATATAAGCCATGATTCGGCTTAGTAGATAAGAAGCCAAACGAATTAAATGAAATTATAAAAACTCAATGTTCACTCGCATACTCCAAACCAACAGAAAACAAAAACAACAATTTAATGCAAAAAAAATATTAAACACCAGATGGTATTAACCGTCCTTAAAGGTCGTTCATTGTTTTCATTTCGTAAAAAATTGTATTTTTTTTTATTTTTGATTTTTAATTGCAATATAATTTTTCTTTTATTTTTGTTTTCGTTTTCATAAAATTTCGCAATAATTCATTTAAAAGATTTCAAGTTTTACATTTTTTGTATGGTCTTTTGTAGTTTAGCGTAAAAAAAATAGTAATAACCCTTTTACTAAATAATAATAATCATAATGACAAACAAATACCTGGCTTACAATTCACACTAAAAATAATTATAAATCGAAATTATACATATGGACTCGAGCAAGCTGAGCATGGTGTTTGTGTAAGTGATTTATTCTCCAAAGCCAAAAAGGGAAATTAAATACGGTACGATTTAATCATGGTAAACCGATATAGAATTTTAATAAAGATTCTTCTTGTACATTATAATTCGCTAAGGTTGATCAAATCTATTTACATTTTACGATTTCTTTTATCATCAATGTACTGTAAGATTCAAAAAAAAACCGCAATGGTTGATTGCAGTTAGCGGAATATTATAAAAAATTGATATGAAATGAAATCAATTAAGGAGATTTCGAATTTGAAAACGTAAAAGGGCATAACTCGACTTATGACATTATGACTTGTGGCCACAGAAATATAATATATGTTTTTGTCCGATTTATTTTTTGTGTGGGTTATAATTTATTGCAGGCGTTACTAAGGAACTTTGATTTTGTGAAGATTATACAAGCATATAGTTGCATAATATGTATTATGTATTTATTAAAATAATATGATAATGAAATTATTTTCCTTGTCATATATTATTAATTGCTAAATACAATTCCATACAATAAAAAATCTGAAGAAAAACAAAAAAATTCGATCCCTTCAAGGTTATTTTGATAATCGAATCGATTATTTACATAAAAAATAATTCTTTAAAACTACTCGTACAATGTGTAAGTACAAACACTTTCTGAATGACGCGCGCGGTTTATGTGGATTTTTTATTGAAAGTTATTAAATAATTTCAGGTTATAATTTTTATTTTTGGGTTTAGTGTTATTGTTTTCAATCACACACAAGTATCTTTATATATAATACATATATAAATATAGTACTTACTTACTCGTATAAGGCTGTAAAAATTGGAAACAATTTCATTTTGGCCTTGAAGATTATCACATGGAATGTACGAAAGTTGATTATTACAAGGGCATTGTATTTAGTTTAGTATCACAATTTATATTTTATAGTTATCACTTAATCTGTCCTGTATTCAATAGGACTACTTTATAAAAACTACTGCGATACACACATATTTATTATCGAATCAATTTTATTTATTGTTATTCCCTTAATTTATTTAAAGTTTTTACCCAAAAAATAATAATATGTAATATGCCCTCGGCTCAAACACCGATTCTTACCTTTGTAGTGTTTTTAACGATTATACCACAATTTCCGCGGGAATGGGCTTATGATTATGAAAAAATCAATATTCTCATGAGGCCGCGGCGACTGGACTGATTATACCACAATTTCCGCGGGAATGGGCCGCGGCCTGATGAGAAGATTGATTTTTTCATAATCAGTTCGAAACTGGATTGAATTCTCTTACAATCTTCGGAACATATTAAAATCATATAATTAAATAAATAGAATTCTGTCTATTAGTCGGTTTCGTTGAATTACTGTTCGTAAATACTAATATACTTCTCGTGTTAATCGAAACACACTTAAAAATGGTCTAATCATCGGTAGCATATTAGATATTACATGAATTAATTAATATTCAACAAAAAATTAATAAAGTAAAAATTAGCATACACAGAAATAGAGCTGTGTGAATATTGTCAAGAAGAAAAATTGTAAGAGAATTCATCTGTATTAGTTCGATTCGCTAGTACTTAACGCACAGCACATTCTGTATATATAGAATGTAAATTGTGGTATAATCAGTCCAGTCGCCGCGGCCTGATGAGAAGATTGATTTTTTCATAATCATAAGCTCATCAGTTCGAAACTGGATTGAATTCTCTTACAATTTCCGGAACATATTAAAATCTTATATTTGTAGTGTTACCTTGCGATTCTTTAATTTTGACCTGCTAATTTTTATTAATGGTATAAGTAAATTCCTGTTGAGAGCTCAATGTTTTTAGAAGACGATGACATGAACATTTGTCTTCCTGTGGAATGTAAATATCATTGTCTAGAACTTGAGGCTGATTTACACTGGTGGTATTATAATTCAGCCACAATGAAATGTACATAGTTAAAATTCATAGGTTGAAAATCATAATTTCTCACTGAAAAAACTTCAGTATGAAAATTTCGATATGTTTAAGGGCATCCCACTTCCCGAGAAGCAAGCATCCCTAAACCATTACAGATTTATTGCCTTCATCCCCTGTTTCTTGCTTATACCGTGGATTAAGCTCCTGATTTGGGGGACATCTTACGTAAGGTATACAATTACTTCTATCTCCGTTGAATTTACTCTCACCACTCCAAATTATTAAATCCCAAAATGTTCTATTTTTTGCTATAAATGCTCTTTAGTAAAAACAATACTTTTGGTTATGGTCTGGTGGCTTAGTTGCGTTTTCTTCTTTACTTTTTTGCTTAGTAACCTAATTGAAATACCACAAGTGTAAACCGTTTCTAAGGATCTGCTCGAATACTGTGGTAATAATTTTCCCGTTGTAGTTTTTGACGTAAAACACGCCATAAAACACACCTATTTAAATTACTACAGTCTTACACCATGGTTAGAGCTGCTGATTTTAAGTTATTTTGCAAAGCTCGAGCTTCCGATCTTTTTAGAGTACAAGCTCGTTTTTGATCCCAAAATATTAATTGTATAACGTAAATTATCTCTCTTTATTAAAGAAATTCTTTTTATCTCTTGAATGGTAAGAGTCACAATCTTTTTAATAATACTTTCTAATAGTAACTTGGGTATGAAGAATCCGAATCTGAAATCAAATTCTCGAAATTCCAAAAAAATTGTTACACACGAACACACTTTTCGAAGTCATAGACGTTTTTTTTCAAAGTTCGTCGAAAATAAAAAGATCGAGTATTTCAAGCAAAAATATCGAGCTTCTATCTCTGCAATTACCCCCGAAAGATCGATCTTTTCGATAGCAGCTCTAACCATGGTAGTATTTGAAGGTAAGGAAATAATTAACGTTCGTTTGGATTTAAATATAAAATTGTATAATTTAGATTTAATAAAATTTAATTTAAATGAATTAATATTATATACAAGTACAATAAAAATCTAATTTAAATAAATGTATTTTATTTAGTGATCCGCCATAAAATTGAGTTTATGTACCATTTCCTTAACTGTTGCTCTGACCTTTTGCATTAATGGTACGACCATTCTTCTCCACAAGAAAAAATATAAATTTGAAACTTTTAGGAAATTTCTGATTTTATGGCAATGAATTTCTTGTGATAAGATTGTTCCAATATCGTAAATTTGTACAACGGTCAAGAATTTGGAAATTTCTAAACCCAGAGAATAATAAAAGATTTTCACAATTAATATGAAAATTGTATAAGAATAATTATTTGTGATCAAATTCGGCCCTTTTTATTAAACAAAATAAGATAAATGAAATTTAAATAAGCAATCCAACAATCGAAAACTATTAAATTATTCAATTGGCATTTTCACCATAAACGTCAAACATAAACAGTATTCGAGCAGCGAAAAAAGATAAAGAAATGTTTTAACATTAAAATGTCAAAAACTACAACGGGAAAATAATTACCACAGTATTCGAGCAGGCCCTAAGTGTGGTGTGAGCAGAACAAATTAGACTGTAATATTAACATCTGGCATTCCTTAAGTTTTCATGGGAAGAAAGGTAACTTATTGTACGAATATAAATTAAATGGTATTGAGGTGGCAATCGTAAAAGAAGTAACTGATTTGGGAATAATTTTTGAATTAGCAGATGGAATTTTCTTCACGTATCTAAAAAATTATTAATATGGCTAATTCTATCTTAGGATTTATGTTTCGCACGGCCAAAGACTTTAGAGGCTATGATACCTTTAAAACACTGTCTTCGGCCTTAGTTTAATCTCATCTTGAATAATTATCACTAATTTGGTTGCTCAATATGAAATTAGCAGCGTTAGAATTAAAAAATTCAACAAAAGTTCATCGGACATATATAGTATTTCTCGTAGACTATACATTTGGTTGATGATCATGTTTCATATGACGTTTTTTGCTCAAATTACAGAAGCTTGAGCTCAGGCGGTCAGTTCCCTCAGCTTATTTAATTTTTGGTGTTCTGTGTAGTAATTTGGATGTTCGATTGCTGCTGTTTAGCCCGGTTATTTCACCGAAAAACTTAAATAATCAGAATCGCAGTTTCCTACTACCAAATAGAAGGAATTACGGAGCTCTAAACCCTCTTGATATGGATATTCCAATCAAATTTGTAATTTCTTTGATTTTAATATCAAACAATCAGACAAATATGAGTTTAAGCGTAAAATTTCTTCTTAAATTGCTTTATCTAATTTTATATTTATTTCCAAATAAGTTATAATGATCATTTTATGTACATATTTGTTAAGTTAATTAATTTATTGTGTTGGTAATATCTAATTTATGACAAGTGTGATCAGTGTATTAAAAATAGGTTTATCTAATGATTAAACAATAAATTAATTCCCACAACGGTAAATACTCCTAATCCTGAACCTTCCTTTCTCGACGTAGTCACGACAATTCATTTAGCTGTAACTGGTGTGTAATATTATTATTCCAACTTATTTGACTTAACCAGAATATCAGATAAGTCTCTGTGAGTCTGTGATTTGACGGCTATTGAACGTAAGATTATTGTAAAATGTGGATGGTTGATTTCGCGTCGGATAAAAAATGCATATTACATAATACATTTTTTAAAATGAAATGTATGTATATTTCCTACTTTTTTTTTATTTTTTTTTTTTATTTTTTTTTTATGAGGAAGGTGGAAATGCATTTACGCACAATGTGTCGGACTCTCTGAACTACCGACTAAAACCACCTTCCCCCTCCTCCTTCAGACTAGCCTGGGACCGTTTACCACATTACTTCGGGCTAGCCTGTTTTTCCGTTGCTCTCCCCGAGCTACCTCCTGCCTTATGGAAAATTATCCAAATCCCTCTTTTTACTCCTAAGGACTCCATCTATATATCGTGAGACGAGATCCCACCAAACAGCTCCTCGTAGCATAATGTTCACTGCCGTTTCAGGCGACCAAATACCCACCTCTAACTCCAGGTCTGCTCTTATGTCCTGCCATGCTAGGCACCGGAAGAAAGTGTGCTCTACGTCATCCTCCATCCCTGGGCAGTATAGGCATTCTGCCGACGTTACTTTCCTCATTTTAAAAAGATATGCCCGGAAGTACCCGTGGCCGCTGAGGAATTGAGTCAGGTAGTACCCGACCTCCCCGTGCGTTCTTTCCACCCAGGGACTTATGTGTTCAATAAGCCGCGCTGTCCACCTGCCTGTTGTTCCTTGCTCCCATGCACTCTGCCACAGCTCAAAGGTGCGGCCCCTCCCTTCCAGACTCGCTGTTTTTCGTCCAACCTCCGACTTTCGCTCGTATATATATTTACGTTCCTTTGCCAGAAGATGTATAGGGATGCACCCAGCTATTACGAGGATAGCTGCCTCGGAAACTGTGCGATAGGCCGATGCCACCCGTAACGCGCTCCGTCTTTGCACTTGTGATAGCCTCTTCCGGTATGTTTCCTTTTCCAGGGAGTCTGCCCATACTTCCGCCCCGTAGAGAAGGACAGATTGAACGGCTGACATTAAAAGCCGACGTTTGCTAGCTTTCGGGCCACCAACATTAGCCATTAGACGACTTAGAGCTGTAACCCCCCTCGCAGCCTTGTCTGCTGTCCGCCTGATCTGCTCGTAAAAGCTCATTTTACAATCAATATATATACCCAAGTATTTGACTACTGGCTTAGCATTTATGACGTTGCTACCAACCCACATCGGGAGAGATGGCTGGATTCTCCTCTTCGTCAAAATAGCTATCTCGGTTTTACTGAGTGCTAGGGCTAGACCGTGCTCTTCCATCCATCCATTTATGGTTCGCATTACCTGGTTCAACTTCAGTTGCGCCTGCTTTGTATCGCGCGCAGCAATAAGCACCGCCACGTCATCCGCGTACCCCACCAAGCGAGTCTCGTCGGGTGTCTCTATTCTTAGCAGGCCATCGTAAGATATATTCCAGAGGTCGGGTCCCAGAATTGATCCCTGGGCTGCTCCCGCTGTAACCGCCATGCTTCGCTGCCCTTCCTCCGTGTCATATATGAGGATGCGATTCCTCATATAGTCACCCAAGATGCGCGCTAGATAAGCTGGAATATGGAATTGGCGATCCATGGCGTTGATTATATCCCTCCATCTCACTGTATTAAAGGCGTTTTTCACGTCCAGGGTCACCAGCAAAACAATGCGCCGCGAAAAGTGGTTGTAATCCTCCGCTCTCTTTACTGCTTCTGTAACCTCTCTGATTGCGCCGATCGTAGAACGCCCAGCTCTGAAGCCGTATTGCCTAGGCGAGAGATTTCCTGCTGCTTGGATCGCCGATATGAGTCTCGCTCGGATTAGCTTCTCCAAAACTTTGCCAGCCGTATCCAGCATGCATAAGGGTCGAAAGGATGAGGGTAGCTCAGGGTCACCATCTCCTTTTCTAATTAACACCAACCGTGCCCTCTTCCATCTGAAGCTAAAAACTCCTTCCACCAGGCAAGCGTTGTACATCTCCAGCAATATTTTAGGATCCTGCTGGGCAACGATTTTCAAGACTTCATTTGGAATTCCATCTGGGCCAGGAGCCTTCTTGCTTTTTAAAGACGAAATAGCGTTCTGTAGCTCTATCTCTGTAAAAAGTGGAACTTCTATATCTTGCCTTCCTGTTACCAGTTCTCTCTCTGGATGACTGGGGAAGAGAGTTCTGACAATGTTTTCAGTAGTGCGAGCATTCATTACTCGTGTTGGTATCTGGGCTCCTAGTTTCTGCGTAACTATTTTGTAGCCCAGTCCCCATGGGTCTTCGTCAATGTCCTCTATAAGCTTCTTCCAACACTGATTTTTGCTCTCATTTATTTTTCTGCGCAGTAGCCTTTTGGCGAGCCTAAATTCTTCGAGAACGCGGCTAGCTTCAGCACGACCTCTTATACGCTGGGCCTCTCGACGGAGTGCGAAGCATCTCCTTCGTACGTCCGAAATTTCTGCTGTCCACCAATATACAGATGGTTTGTTGTGCCTTGGTCTCTTCCTTGGCATGGATACCTCACAGGCCGAGACGATAAGACCCATGGTGGACGATATCCGAGCCTCAGTCACAGCTCTTCCGTCCGTTCCTATTATATTGCTCGCCATTTGCTGCTTGCCATTCTGTAATTCTGCGCTGAACCGCTCAACGTCCATTTTTTGCAGGTTCCATCTACCAGGTTTATCCCGCGAGTCGTTTCGTTGTCTCCTGCCAACTTCAAAAACAATGTACTGGTGGTCACTGCCGCAGTAATCCTCCATGACCCTCCAGTTGCGAATGTGTGGCACTAGGGCCTCCGATGCGAGGGTGATATCGGGGATCGTCCCCGTGCAACCCGGCCTCCGAAAAGTTGTGGCAGAGCCGCTGTTTAGTAACAGGAGTCCTGTTCTGGCAGCCATCTCCAGGATCAATCTTCCTCTCGTGTCGGGGTTTGGCATCCCCCACTCGAGTGCTCTCGCGTTGAAATCTCCGGCCACCACCAAATGCCCAGACATTGCGGCTATCTCGTCCTCCAGAGCATCCAGCTTTGATCCAAACTCTGCGATTCTTTCGTTGGGGGTGAAGTAGCAACTTACGTAGGTTATACCTGCTGCTTTCACCCAGACGAAGCCCCTTCCTGCTCCATGATTTTCGGCGAAAACTTCACCGCTAGGTATCCATATTGCCGCTGTACCGAGCAAGTCGGCGTACCATCCTGTGGATTGCTTATCTCGGTACTGTTCGCTTAGCATAAGCAACTCGACTCCTTTTTCCACTACCAGCTGATGCAAGAGTTGGTCAGCCGTTTTGCTCCTATTCATATTCCCTTGCAGAATACGGGTCATTTTCGGCTCTTGACCGCCTGTAGTGTCTCCCGGTATACTTGGCACTTGCCGGAACCCGGGAAATGATTTAGCTGTGCCTGCTCAATTCCCCTATCATTGCACAATATACAATTTGCCGCGGCGGTACACCCTCTTGCCTTGTGACCGACAGCGAGACATTTGTAGCACAGTTTGCTTCTATCTGGACCTGTGCAATTCTTAGCCATATGGCCATATCCCTAGCACCTGAAACATCGTGTGACAACGATCCTTTCCCGCACTCTGCAATATACCCAGCCTATCTTCAACCTCCCTTCATTGAGTAGTTTGGCGGCCCACTTCTCCTCTATCTCTGTGATAGCCACTTGCTGTCCCCTAAATCCAGGGAAGAGGTTGACTTTAATCGGGCCCGCCTCTGGGATTTCCCTTTTTAAAGCCGCCACAACTTCCTGAACAGTGGTGAAGCCGTCTAGGTCGCGAATCTCCACCGACACCTTTGGCTCTAGAGTTAGGATCGTTGCCTGGTCTCCCAAGGCGTGTCTCAGCGCACCACAAAATCCCTCTTTGTTTTTGGATTTCGGTCCTAATTCCAGGAGGACGTCACCTGCTCTGGTCTGCCGGATTGTCTGAACCACCACCTCTGTTTCCTCGGGATTTACCTTGCCACGCATTTCCGCTAGCACTTGTGCGTAAGTCTTCCCTTCCGCTGGCCTTATTATAAGCGCCTCAGGTCGGAACCTACGACGCTTCCCACGCCTTTTCCTCATCCTTTTTTGTGCGACCTCGCGTTCGTCATTGGGTTTGCTATTTTCCGGCCCATTACACTCAGCTGCCTTTGCTTCCAAGTTTGACCGTCTCCTCTCCCTCCTGGACCGCGGGTTTTCCCATAAAGCTTTTCCCGCTCCTTCCGGTGCTTGGATCTCATCCCTAATCTCTTTCTCCTGTAGCTCATTTTGTTCTGCAGGGCTCGTAGCAGATCTTTTTTTACTACCGGCTGCGTTGGGGGTATCGGGAGCTTCCTGCAATTCTGTACCATTTGATAAATGAGCTGCCGGCCTCTTCTGAATACGGGCGACGTAAGTGATGGCGTCAAGAGCATCCTCCAGCTCCACCAGTCCTATCTTGATATCATTAGATATATTCTTTTGTCTGAGAGTGGCCCTCTTCATCTTATCGATGATGCTCTTGCACCTCTGCAGTAACGCGCCCTGGTCTAAGCTTTCCACCAGCGTATCAGTTCTCTCCGGCGGGATATGTTGATAAACCCCAGCCGAGACACCAGTTTTCCTTTGCTCTTCCTCCTCCACGTCCTCTATCACCACTGTCTCCACAATAGGAATGGGGGAACTGGGCAACTTAGGTGAAAAGCTTCTCACCAATGTATTCGCCGTGTTCTTCTTTGGAAATCTTTGCCTCTTGGCGCTTCTTACAAAAACCACCTTTCCCAAGGGTGTCCCGATCCCTTTCTCCAAATTGCTTGTAGTCATATCTGCTACCACCGCCAAGTTCTCCACGGTTGTAGCATTGCGGTCGCTGGATATCGACGACTGGGAGCCCGCTCGCTCGCTCCTCACAGTCTAGTCACGACAATTCATTTAGCTGTAACTGGTGTGTAATATTATTATTCCAACTTATTTGACTTAACCAGAATATCAGATAAGTCTCTGTGAGTCTGTGATTTGACGGCTATTGAACGTAAGATTATTGTAAAATGTGGATGGTTGGTTTCGCGTCGGATAAAAAATGCATATTACATAATACATTTTTTAAAATGAAATGTATGTATATTTCCTACTTGGGATAATACATATTTAAAATACAGTTTTGGGTAAGAGGATTTAAACCTCATTTATGAAAATTTAGGTTGAATAAGAAATTAATTTTAAAACAACAACTGTTCGTAATAAGTATTTTATTAGGATTGATTTTTCCTTGTTTACCAAATGGTGTGGTGTCTTATTTTATAAAAGTGAAGTATACGGAAAATCATGATTTCAATAAGAAAAATCACTCTAAGTTCTAAACATACAGCTAATTGTATAAAACAATAATTAATTAATTAATTCCATTCAGTCGTCAATCGGCTATTGGAAAATATGTATGTATGTATATAGGCATACATATGAATATTGCTACAATTTCGCCTGATCAATTAGGCATTTAAAACGCGAATCATACAGCGAATAAATGTGACGAATTTTTCAAATTTATGAAGACTATAAGTAAAAAAAACGATGAGGTTGTATCCGAAACACGACCCATTGACGTAGGACTACGTGGAAATGAGACAACTTTAATGTACAGTTTAAGTGAAACCAAAAAATTTCAAAATTTAAAACTAGTTATCTAGTACAAAATCAACTCATCACTCTTGACTTTGAAATGAAGTTTATTAAGCAAAAAATCTGCCGTAAAGAACTTCAGGGATTTTTCGTCAAAAACAGGGCCAAGAAATTTTTGCAGATGTCTATTGTAAAAAGCAAGTTTACTCTGTTAAGGGAGTTTGTAAAGACCAAAACTAAAAGTTGTCTAACAGAGCAAGACCAGACCTATACGGTGAATGCATCAAAATTTCCAGTAAAGCTATTTCAATTTTTCACGGGTCACCAAAAATGTGTGGGGTCTGGCGTTGTCGTGATGGAAAATGATATATAGTATGTTAAAGAAATCTGGTCGCTTTTTCTCTATTGCTTGGCGCTGGCAGTAGAGGTTAAAGTTAATTATTTGAATTGGCACGAGCATAGCGAACAATTCCTTTCTAACCCCACAACACAAACACCATCACTTTACTTAGTCTCAGCCCTGTTTTATTACTGTTTGCGGAGCTTAAGCTTTCTTCGGCCACGATCTTTTCTTTACATAATCATATATTGCCGCCATATTTACTTTACAGTCCATTCGTTATTTCGATATAATCATTAAGATTGTGTTCGGCATTTCTCTGTAATACGTTTCCGCTGGTTCACCTTGAAGTGCCAGCACTATCAACGCTGCGACACGTTGGCCACCATTCCAATTATTTTGTTTGGCCACCGTTTCTGAGGGAAACTTAAAAATGTCAAAAGATGTTATTCCGTCAAACAATCCGTTTGAAGTTCCGTTTGTAATTTTTGCTTAACCTGTTGAACCTTCATTTTAACCTATTGAATGTCTTTTTGTAATTTTTCTACTTCTCCATGTATAGTTGTAGATAATGCGAAGAATTACTTGCCCATTCTCCGTTGCCCGTCTGCAATCTTTGGATTCCACCATGTTCTCGTCATTTGACAAATCACGCTGTTCTAATTCCTCCTCCACACCAGAACTTTTAACATGCTTCGCTACCATCACTTTTTTGTTTGTTTTCCTTTATTTTACAATCTATCTTATTATGAGACATTCAGTAAATTTTTTGTCTTTTTACATGGTAATGATTTTTTATCCATTTATAAAATCTCACTTACATTACGATTAGTATAAATTGATATAAGCCATAAATTTAACTATTATTAAACCGATTCATTAAAGATTTAAAAAGTAATGTCTAATTTTGTGACGTTTTAATCTTTCCCTCGTTGTGATAGTGAGAAACTTGCTCGCCAGATTGTTTGGATGAATTGTCAATATTGAGTGATACCTGGCACTGGAATCCCTCATTTCTTCCCGTATTGTTGGGACCTGTAGATATCTGTAAATTATATCGTTTGATACAAACCATTGTACATCTACTATGATTCTTAGAAATTTAGACTGGAACCGCTGAAGAATGTAGAAGTTCGAGTTGCTGGCCGTTCCCAACAGCTGTATACCATATGTCCAGATAGGTTTCATTACCATTTCAGAGCAGTAGTTTGTCTTTAATCGAAACACTTGATTTTCAATACATTTTCGTCAGTTTCATTCCCAATTGATTTCCTTTGTTTGTGTCGTGGTGAATACCTAAATATTTTACTTCATCAGTTTGAGGTATATCCTGGTTATTCATTTATATTGGTGGACATTTACCTTTTCGCAAAGTAAAGGTTACATGATATTAATTCGCCATTTTTCATCTATGCTTGAATACCGTTAATAGTCGCCAGCAAAACTTCTGTAGCTTTATTGGAGTCTTAATGTGATGAGAGTACTGCCGTGTCGACTGCAAATGTTGCGACAGTTACTTGGTTGCTTGGAGTTACATCTGCGGTATACAGCAGATATAATATCGGAACCAGCACGCTGCCCTGTGGTGTACCAGATTTTATTGGGCGGACATTTGTATACGCATCATTATGTTTTATTATAAAATATCTGTTCAGTAAATATTATGTTAATATTCTTGGGGGGAGTAGCAGGGACAGCAGAGACGATTTCAACAAAAACGTCAAGCAACACTAGCTACAGTTAGTACAAATTTGGGTGACCGCATGGAAACATGATGATGGAACGAAATCTCGCCCCCCTCACAACCGCCGATGGAAAAAATGGTGGAGGGAATAATAATATTTGTTTACAGCTTTTCAGAAAAAAGAGTTTGCGGCACCAGGAAATTTGTGTTGTCATTGTGCTGTCATAAAAAACACTAACTTATCGGCTTTATTAGGTGTCTGTAACCGGGCCGAGTCTATCCTCACTAAAACATTCCTTTCCCATCCCGCGATATTGTTATATGTAAAAAGGGTGTAGGATGGCTGCCTGGCCAGGGGCGGATATCACACTATTAGACTTATGTGGTTATCGATGTGGCGCCTTTCTTTACGGGGTTTGGCTTCATGAAGAATGGTGTCGTGTTGTAACATGGGTATAGTGGTGGTTGGTATTAGGGAGACTTGCGTAGGGAGTATTATAATAGGGAGACTTGCGTAATGCTTGATCGTACATTTGAAATCAATCAATCAGTAGATATTATGTTAATATTCTAAAAATAATGTGGCCAACCATCGCTTAATTTTGCATGACATGTACTTTTTCGCAAAGTAAAGGTTACATGATTAGATTTAGCATCATTAAAATTCGCCATTTTTCATTTATGCTTGAATACTGCAAAACTTCTGTAGCTTTATTGGGGTCTTCATGTGATGAGAGTACTGCCGTGTCATCTGCAATTGTTGCGACAGTTACTTGATTGCTTGTAGTTATATCTGCGGTATACAGCAGATATCGGCACCAGCACGCTGCCCTGTCGTATACCAGATTTAATTGGGCGGATATTTGTATACACATCTTGATGTTTTATTATAAAATATCTATTCAGTAAATATGATGTTAATATTCTATAAATCATGTGGCAACCATCGCTTAATTTTGTGTTATGATCTCACATGCCACACGTTGTCAAAAGCTTATGCTATGTCCACGAATAAAGCAGAACAATATCCTTTTCCCTCCAACGCTTCTTGAATTACTTGACCTATTCTGTGTACTTTTATTATTTTATTGTTGAGTATTCTGGCCTAAATCCAAACTGATGATCCGGAATCTGCTTCTTCTCCAACAAAATAGGCTTTAAACGCTTAAGTAGTAATTTTTCAAATAATTTAGGCATAATTGGTAGCAAGCTTATAGGTTCATACGTCGTAACTTCTTCTGGGGACTGGCCTGGTTTTGGTATTAATATTACTTGTGAAACCTTCCATTGTATTGAGAAATGTCCTGTTCTTAGGTTATAAATCGAATACCCTTATCTGACAACTGTTGCAAAGATGTTTCCTGTGATAAGATCATATTCTGGTGTCTTTTTAGGATTTAACTCTCTCTGTATCACAGATTTTACTTCTAACAATGAAATTATGGATATGGTTGAAATACCCCTTCAAAATGGTCTGCAAATACTTTAGCCTTTTCTTCGTTGTTTCTCGCCCATTGGAATCGCCCGCAGAATATACTGTTGTGGTTGTTTCAGCTTCTTAGTCGCCTTCCACAGTGAATAATCTTTGTTTTCTGTTGGTGAGAGTCGTGAGAGATATTCTTGAATTAATTGAATTTTTTCATTAAGAAACCGTTCTTTTAAGTGTTTGTCGGCTTTGTTTAGTTTTCGTTTATCTCCCGCTAGTCGATATCGTTGCCATTGCTGTCTTAACATTCTTTTCTCCTTAATTATTTTCTTGACAACATTCGAACATTCCCCTTTCTTCCTTTCTCATTTTGTAGTGGTGTAGACTTCCAGCTGCCGACTGAATACATTTATTGAAATATTCCACTGCCTGATTTAAATCAATTTCCGTCTTTAACTTGATGTTTGTGTTTAAATTCTCTGTTACGTTATATATGAAGCAGTTACAGTCAGTTTTATTGTTGCTTAACATTGGTTGTTTCTGTGTATTCACTATCTCTGTTCCCAAAGGGATAAAGACAGGCGTGTGGTCAGATGACAGGTTTAAACACGGCGTCGCTTTAATGTAGAAATTTATGCCATCTGGGATCTTTCTCCTATCACTTGGCCATTAGGTAGGTTCACTGGTTGATAAATGATGAAGATTACTTTTTTGAATTGATTTTAGTAATTGTCGTCCTCACGTTGTAACCAACCTTGATCTCCACTGTTGATGTTTTGCAATATAATCGCCCCTGCTGTGAAGCGATGACCCAAAGAATTATAAAAATGATCAAATTGTTCCATTTTTATTGGAATATCGTACTCGAATCGAATCAAATCGTTCCATTTTTATTGGAATATCGTATTGGAATTCATAATATCGTACTGTTAAGTTGTCATCCCATGTCACGTTCATGTTTAAACGTCCAATTCATCTTCATGAGCCTTTTTATAATAAGTAATAATTTATAATAATACCTTGCTCAAGCATAGCCTAGGTTGTTCTCAATGCGAATATTCTAGTACAACAATTAGTCGTCTAAATGTCGACCCATAATTATATCTGTTTGATAATCTTGTCGCCTTTTAGAACAATTAAGTTATTATGTGTTATTTATGTTACTGACTTAAAAATAGTGGTATAAATAAACTCAAGCGAAACAGGGGTAGCCAATGGAGATTACACTATGTTTATTTTTGGGAAATATCGCCGTTATGTTTATTGTTTTAAATTCGAAATCGTTAGGGTTTAATATGAAATCAAATAAAGACACAGGGATTTTTGACGTGATAACGTCTTGTGTTCAGAAAATGACACGAAATTTTGCCCTTAGTCGTAGGCAATTAATCATCAATAGTAAGCATTAACTTTAATGTAAATATATTATTGCTTAGGTGGGTCACTAGGTATCATGCCTCGTGCATAATATTATTGTAATGACGTCATCAGACGGCGAGGAAAGCCGCTCCGCGAACCTCTGAATTCGAGCGATTTACAGTTGCGAACAAAACATTTGCAACTAATACAACTAAATAATTCAACGTTATATTGAAATTAAAAATCGCTTTAAAAATATTTTTATGGAAATTTTGGATTTATGGTTCTTATTACTTATCAATTACATAATAAAACTCATATTACTTATAAATTTCTTAATAAAAGTGCCTATGATTTTTAGCGGCATATTAGCCCATCCGATCGGAGCAATTCTCATATCAATTTGTGCTTAAAGAAACAGTGGTAGTTAATTTATTTTAAATTAAAATAATTAATCACCACATAAATTTTAATTAAAATTACTAACTACAAAATAACGATTTACATTCTGGTGTTAAGTTGTCCATAAAAAAACTGTGACTAAATAGCCATTTACAATGATTGAGAGCACTGTAGCGAGAGAACCCCTCTTCTGATCGAAACAATTTTGGTGTCAATATTTGAATAAAAAAGTAATCTAAAATAAGTAATCTCCACATAAATTTTAAATAAAATTAAAACTACAAGATAGCGATTGACAATGCTTGAGAGCACTGTAGCGGGACAACGCTTTATCTAATCGGAGCAATTCTAGTGTCAAAATTTTCGTAAAAAAACAGTTTCGATTTAATTAATTTTAAATTAAAATGATAAATAAATTCAGTCTATCATTACTTTCACTGCGTATAAACGTTATTACGCAATACACGCCGTGTAGACGACAATGGCCACTCCGAATTTTTTAGGTTCTTATCCTGTCTACAATTTTCTGGAACTGTACGAGGGTCTTTCTTAATATATGTAGTTTTATATAATTTTTCATCTTTTACTTCGATCTCTTTTCGTAGCGTTTATGGCTAAATCCTTCGCTTCACGCTGTAATAGCCACATTAAAACAATATTTGTTCGATTTTTTACCTTTTTCTCAATGATTCTTTTTTTTTTTTTAAATGATGGGAAATCGCATTTAATGTTTTAGTTCAGATTTTTGGAAATCTTTTGAATTATGCTGCTTAATAGAAAAACCTTAAAACTGCAGCACTATAGAGTGGCAAACCAATTATTCATTTAAATTTCCAACCCTCTCAGGATTTAATTTTAGGAGTTTAATTTTATAGTAGCAATCGTAGGTGATTCAATTCAACAATGACTTTTATCGCAGGAACTGTAATCTTACAATTTGGATAAGCTGCTGATATTGAAAAGAAGAGTACATTTCAATTTATTGCTGACTTTTTAAGCAAAAGTTCCTGAAGTTTTACATGATGAACCAAACATCTCAGTTGTATCTTCCTAAGTTTAACATTTTTCGTGTATTCATTTAATAAATAGTATCATTTCGAATGTGTTCTTCATTTGTTCAAGCTGGGTGAATCATCGATTGTTTTGGTCAGCATAATGTGGCGATTATGGCCATCATACAATAAGTGGAAGTTATAAACAGCGATAGCTCAGATAGTTGGCGCGAATTATAAACACAAGGGTCGATGGTTCGACGCTCTTGTACCCAATGTTTTTATTACAATTATTTATTGTGTTACACTAACGCACAAATTCATAATGATCTAGTAAAAACAAGAACATCCGAGATGTAGCGTACAAAGGAAGGCGTGGTTTAGTGATTGAAGAATAAAATGAACAACGACACAAACACATATGCACCGCCCGTCGACGGTCATAATCAGAATACCCAAGAATGAAGATTATTAATGACACGCAACAAAGGAAATTTCAGGAGCAGTATTAAACTGCTGTATAAACACGACCGATGGCAAGCAGAGCACAGTTTTTGGTTTACTTTAAATTGTGAAACAAGCGAAATAAATCTGTTATCTTAGCCCGCACCAGTGGTTAGCGGACAGATTTAAATAGTAAAGTAAAGGCAAATATTAAAGTGTATAAACGTAAACTGAAATAAAGTTAAGTCAAGTGGAATAAACGTACACAGTGTTTTTAATTGCAAAATCCAGACGAACTCAGAAGCCCAGTTCGTAACAATAATTTCCCTGCCACTTTCGTTGTTGTACGAAGAGGAGAAATTGTTAAGATGTACATATAATTCTTCGTTGTTATACTTTTGAAATTTTACAACTGTACAGGTGTTCACAATTTTTGTTGAGGAATAAATAAAGATATTTGGCTCAAACAAATCTGGTCACCGTAATTGTGACACAACCAAAATTATTTTTGATATCTAAAGTATAAACTCCAATAATAAACTCCATAAAAAGATAACAAAAAAGTAAAAATTAATAAGTAAAACGACACTCCCGAGCAACTAAATCGACTCAAACAATCAGCGCTCGTTGTTTTAGTTTCTAAATTTTATATCCTAAATTTTCGAGCTGAGTCTTTAAAATTTGTGTAAGTTTCTGATTCTATTTTATAAATTATCCAATTTTATCACTTCATAAAAATATCACATTACAAGCCCACAAGGAAACATTTTGTTTTCAAATATGTATGTATTTTGACGGCCAAAACCAAGAAAAAAACTTGTTTTTTTTGTGATAAATGAGCGTTTCTAGGAATGTTAACAAAACGCTCGAAATCTAAAATTTCGAAAATCCTTTATTTTAACGGCTGATCTTTAAAGCTCATGACTCTTATTTTTTACGCTAGCCTTTATCATTTGTCTCATTCTGCTGAGGCGTCTTTTTGTGCACAGCGAAAATTTTCCATAACCTTACGATTTAAGGTTTTTAATAAAAAATTATAATCGTCTATTATAGATAGCATTGAAGACTCAATTTTTAAAATTGTAATTTTTAAAGGGCCAAAATTCATTGAACATCCTACACACATCGGTTATTATTTAAATAAGTTTAATTAATTAAAATAAAATGCTTTGCGTTAATTCGATTTTACGATTTAATTAATTAAAATAAAATGCTTTGGTTAATTCGATTATACTATATGAATAACTATCCTCCATCTCGTTTTATGTTTTATATTTTTTAAGTTTTTATTAGATTTACGATTCATTTCATTACTTTAAGTTTTTTTATATCAATTTTTTTTTTATTATGTTAATATTATATAAATATTAATAAAACAATGAGTTTTAAGAAAATATAATAAATAACATAAAATCAAAAAATTTGCTCGAATAATTGCCAGAAAAAGTTAAGCTACGACTTTCATTTTTAAAATGACTAGAAGCGTATTCGATTGAACTGAAGAGTATAAGTTTTCACTTCAGAGCTACTGAAGAGAAGAGACTGTTCGATTGATACTCTTCACCTCAGAAATACTATATGTACATATGTATAAAACTAAAATAATTTATTTCAATGTGGCTTAGAAGAACTGTTTGAAAAATTATATTCCTGCTTTCCATAATCGAAATTATTAGTTTCCATTTTTTAATTATAAAATTTTATTTTAAAAATTATTTTGAAATTTGTCTGTTTATTTTATTTACTGTTTTTTCAAACGCGGAAACAGTAAAAAATATTATAAGATAATTTATTGTTAAAAGAAGGAGAAAAACTACACTCTCTTCACTTCTGTTACTTCTGATTCAGCTACTACTTCAGTTAATTCAGTTCAATCGAATATGGCTTATGCTGTATACGCTCACCTATACAATAATTTTGTATATACATTTTTTTTCTCCTTCCGAATCACTTTTTAAAGTATTAAAAACGTGAGTGTCACAAGCTGTGTTGTTTTATTTGCTCTTTATTTGCTCCCGATAGCTGCTATCGGAAGGCGTCATCTTTTTATAGCCAAATTTAAATTTAAAGCACTATTTATTGGTAAACTAAATTTATTTAACACAAAACTATCATGTTTGATTCAATTGTTTAGCAAAAATTTGATCTAAAGAATGTTTGACTCTACCTATTTATATGGATCGCTATCGGAAGCCACTTTTTATATATATATAAATAGCTAGTACAGCCCGATAGTAGCTATCGGGAGCGAATACAATATTGCAGTTATAGTAAAATAATATATGTAAGTTTCACCGTAACATTATTTTAAATGACAACGAGTGGGAGGTTTTAAAAATGGGATTTTATTAAATTGTTGTGTTCCCGTTGCTTAAGAATAAATTATCAATAATAAACTCCATAAAAAGATAACAAAAACAGTAAAAATTAATAAGTAAAACGACACTCCCGAGCAACTAAATCGACTCAAACAATCAGCGCTCGTTCAGTACTTTTTCCAAAATTGATGATTATGAAAAAAAATTGAAGCAAAACAAAAAGAGTTTTATTGGTTAATAATTAGTACTGCCCCTTTGCGCCTACAACGGTTCGCATGCGGTTCCCCATTGACCTTATTAAGGTTTTGACAAAGACTTGGGGGATCGCACTCCACTCCACATCCAACGCAATCTCGAGGTCACTGATGTTAGATGGTACCGGATTTCTGGCTCGAACCCTCCATTTTAGTTCGTCCCATAAATGCTCAATTGGCTGGCAACCTCATCGTCTCGAGTCCAACCTCATCTATGAACTGCCGAATGTTTCGAGCTGTGTGACACCGGGGATTGTCATGCATCAACATGAAATCTTCTCCTATATATCCTGCGTAGGTACTAAATGATCCAAGAGAATGTCCTCGATAAATCGTTCAGCGGTCAGACCTCCTCTACGGCCTCCACCAGGTATGAAAACAAGATCTGTTTTCCCTCAAGCGATATGCCAGGCCACACTTTGTACGAACCGCCACCGTATGAGGCTATTTCAGCAAAACAGCACTACGAAAATCACTCTCCTGGACGCCGGTAGACCCGGTCTCTCCTATAGCTACTATGATGACATATTCTGCACTCGTCAGTGAATAAAACGGACCTGCATTGCTCGATGTTACAATTGATGTGTTCGCGAGCAAATTCGAGTCGCTTTTTGCATTGGCGTGCTGCCAATTTTGAACCTCTAGCGGGCCGTCTTGGAGTGAGGTTGGCTTCCTTCAAGCGTCTTCTTGCTGTCCATGGACTAACAGCTATATCTCGAACTTATCTTAGCTCCTGCTGCACATCGGCGCCCGTGAGATGGCAATTTCGCAGTGAAGTTAGGATGATAAATCGATCGCCCTCCTCAAATGTACACTGATAAAGGCTGGCATGTGGTCTCCGATTGAAGGTGCCAGTTTCTTGAAACCTTCTGGATACTCTTGGCACAGCAGATTGGCTCATGGTTAGCTGACGAAGGACTTTTCGTTGATTGCGTCCTTCTTGCAATAAACCCTCAAATTGTGCAGGTTTTTCTGGAGTAGTATCTATCGTCTTGAGGCAACAACGAATGAAACTGGTAGAGATTGGTTTAGGTCAACGTCTGATAAGCGACTGATGGCAAATATCGGTCAAGGTGGTATTGTACAGGAGATTGCAGCACGCCAATTATTTTCACCGAAACATCCCATTTTTCTACGATTGATTTAATTTGTAAAGTACTGTATAGATTTTATTGATAAAGGTGTCCTTATAAAGATGAAATAATAAACTGGTAAAAAAAAATTAATTTACGAAAATCGGTAAGGCCATTTTAAAAAAAATATGCCTTTTTGTACGCGCGGAGGTTTGAGTCGATTTAGTTGCTCGGGAGTGTATAATCAAATTTTCACCTAGAGTAGTGTATAATTTACGTACATTCTTATATATGTATGTGCTAATACAACGAGACCGGGGTAGTCATTTTGTGGTATTATATCACCCTTTTGTATCACTAGTTGTGTGATATAAAAAAATGGAGAAAGTCTACAAACACAACCCAGCAAAATGAATTTGAAGGGGAAAATGATGAATCAAAGTGATAAGTTGACGTTTCTACATATCCTCAAATGTCATTATATGAACATTTTATACGAAGTGCTATTTATGTGGTGGTAAACTAATACTCAAAAGCAAATGTGTTTATTATTTAAATAAAGTGCAATTAAATGCATTTCTATTTATTACATTTCCATAGATCAAGTCTTTAGTATTTGCGATTATCACCAAAGTATATGAATGTATATGAATATATATATATAGTATATGAATAATGTCAATATGTTTTGTTTTTATTTTTCATTGAAATGTTAACCCACAATCCATGAAGGTATTTTAGGCACCTTAATTCCATGAACCAAGGTCGTTTTCGTCTTTGCGCAATAAAATCAACAATTATCAATAAAAATTTTTTAAATAATTCATGGATTATTTCTAGGCATTCTTAGTCAAGAAACAATAATTCATGTAGTATTGTGTCAAATACTCTATTCCGTTACTTGAAAATAGGTGTTTTTCGTAAAACTAAAACGTTTTGTCATGGGGGAAAAACATTTAAAAATATCATTACGATTTTTCTTTATTTTGCTTATTTAATTGAAAAATCATTTTAAATTACATTCATTTACAGTAAAAATACATAAAATAATATAGAAAAATTTATAAAATTAGAGTGCCATATGTCCGCGAAATTACAAAAAGTAGTTTTGGTCAGGACGAAAACGACTCTGGTTCATGGATTGAGGGTTAATAATGGTCGGTGCTTAAACATCAAATTCTAGTAAACCAAAGGCTTTTCTAATTAATTTTTGTTAAAAATATAATAAATATAGTCTTTTGTTAATGAACAATTTTATTTTTCACTTGGTATCATGGTAGTTTTCATTAATTTTTTTAAAGCTTTAATTTAGTTGTTTTTTGTCAAACTATTTGGAATTTGGTTAAAAACAACTAAATTAAAGTTTTAAAAAAATGAATTAAAATTAACATGATACGAAGTGCAAACAAAATTGTTGAGTGAAAAAAGATAAATTATAGATAAATTGTTATTCTAGGCAACTAGAACGGTTCTTTTGAAATATAATTTACTGCACAAAATCAAAATAATTTTTGATTTTTATATTTCGTTTTTCTTGTAAATTTAACAATAACCCATTTATTTTATTTCAAAAATAATGAAATGGTTATTTTGTTAATAAATATCATTTATTTTTACTGCGCGTCAGTATAAATTTCATTCCTTTTTTCGATATTTTTATTAAAGGTGTTTCTAACTAAACTCCTTATAAAACAAATGTAAACAACAAAATAATAACAACTCATAATATCTACTTTTTTTTCAGTAGATATATTATGAGCGATTGTCCTCTGTATTTTTCTGATTTACCAAATCGAAAATATTGGGCTTGCCATGAACAATTAATATATTTATCTATAAAAAATGCCGAAAAATCAACTTATTACAGACAGACAAATTAAATTCTTAACAAATATACGTGTGGGCATAATACACACACAAATGAGGTTTCTCAAAAACATCTATAATTCCAAGACAAACTATTTTTTGTCATTGTCTGGTAATTACTACTGAAGGTAGTATTGGTGACTAAATCATGACGGCAACGTCGCATATTACTTTACATTTATTTTCATACAAATACATATTTACTTTTTATTTGAACACTCTTGACAAAAATATTGTACCTTTTTGAATTCATTTTTGAATTTAATAAAAAAATTATTAAGATAATTTAAATTTAAAAGGTGTCTTAATATTAAAAATCGAATTGTGTCTTATTATTTTAATATTTAACATGTAGTAAAGCATTAAAATATGTAGGCTTATTCGTATTTTTTAACACAATAAAATGTGCCATTTTTTGGTCTAGAGTGTAATAAAGATAGGTTATACATCTTTTTCCTTATGTCAAAAAATATGTACGACAAACATATGACATCTTGTTTTCGTGGGCCTTGTTATATAAAAATATATTTTAACAGAGCGCTCAAGATTAAAGACGTAAGTAATTTGTTTATAATCTCAATTTCACGTCTAATAACCATTTTATTGCAGTCGGAGCTCGGTAATTTCACGACAATAATGTGTTTTGTTGTAGAAGATTTAATACTCTGTCTGTTAATACTTTTGTGGCAGTTCATGTATTTTTTTTTAATTATGGTGAGTTGATTAAACGAGAACCTGGAACTTGAATGAGATGCTGATCACGATATGGCCGACTATATCTACTACATTTAATGAGTGAATTAGTTTTTATTGTGGTATTTTAAGCGTTTTTGTCATATTAACCGTTTATGATGAGGATGTTGTCCAGGTCGAAAATGTCCCCACTAAAATGACACTATTAACGGCGGTTCTTGTTATATCTCAAAACTTTATTCCTGATGAAAATTTAATTTGGTGTCCTGAACAATTGATGACAGCCATTCGGCGCATGTTCTTTATCTCGCAGTATCGTATCGTGAATTATTACATATGTACATCAAGAGTACCTGATCAATTCGGACAATTGTTGCAACTGTAAGTGGTAACTACTAGTATCTTTGAGTTACATTAATTTTGTATTAAATTCATGTTTATTTCAGATTCATCTTGTTAACGAATTATAGTCCGCTAGTTACCCCATTTGTCATGTAATTCTGTTTCCGGTCACGGGCTTTGGAGATTGTTGATTTTTTTCGTTTGATGTAAGTTCGTTTGCTAAATGGATGTGCGAAAATATTGGAATCCAAATTGGCAGCTCACTAACAGTAATGAGGAGGAACAAATTACATCACAACCAGTTTGCCAAACGAATCAATATACGCAGGTTGAAAATGGTAAGACTGAATTATCACTGGTCATTTCACCATGAAAAACCTGCAATGGAAAATGCCAAGTGGGGCTCGCCATTTTGTGCAAGGATTACGAAAACATGCTCTACAAGACTTGAATATAACGCGCGGTGGTAGAGGTTTCAATACTAATAATTATACGGCGACGGGCCAAAGCAAACAAATTGGGGGTGAACATTCTTCGATAATTCAATTGATTTTGCGAAAGAACAACGTTGGATCAACAATGTGTCTATTCATATTCAGTCCACCTGGATATTTACCATCAAGTATGGCGCACACTTCCTGAGCAATATTCACCAACAGAGTCTGATACATTCGCGGCATTCGGATGACTTCGATCGTGTGAAATTATGTTAAATTTGAATAATGCCAGCACGAATACACTACGAAGTACATTGCATAAGATTCGAATTTCGTGTATGTAAATAAAATAAACAACAAGGTATAATTTTTTTTAATACATTAAAGAGATAAAAGCCGTATGGAAGCACATTTCTTAGTAAACTATTCAGTTGCTTCCATTAGGCATAAAACCTTTCCCAATGAACATGTAATCAACAAAATAATAAATAAATAATTCAATAATTAATAAATACAAATAAAATAAATAAAGAATTTCATTTAAATAAAAAGGTCAGTCTTCGTTCAGTCAATTATCTCGAATGACAGAACCATTGTTGTTATTGTAATTGGTTTTATTTCCAACACAAAACCTACACATAAATACAAGCATAAATAGCTTTCGTTTTATTTGATATTATTATACGGCGTTGCCGTGATGTGAATTGTTGTTGTTTCCTATGTATTTTTTTCATATTTCATAGCACAAAACCAATACAAATTAGATTAGTGTTGGTTAGATTTTTTATTGAAGGCTTATATGTACACAACTAACACTAGGGGCAGTAGTCACTTTGTCCCTTTAAATTTCGTATAGTTCGTCTTGGAATTATAGATGTTTTTGGGTTTCTCCATGGGTTTTTATATTTGATGTAGTGAATAATAATTTGCTATGTCAGTACGTTCTGGCCAGATACTTAATGTATGTGGTTAGAGTGGAATTTTTTGTAGTTTGGTCGTAGCTGCCTGATGATTAGACCATACTTTTCAGTACGAAACCAAACTACCAACAGAAAGAACTCATGGAGGGTTCTCATTTTTGCAGAGTGGTACATTGGTATAACTCTTTGGGCCTTCAGCCAAAATTACGGGGAGGGGGGAAGATATTTCTACTTTTTTTCAGTAGATATATTATGAACGATTGGCCTCTGTATTTTTCTGATTTATCAAATCGAAAATATTAGGATTGCCATGAACAATTAATATATTTGTCTATAAAAAATGCCGAAAAATCAACTTATAACAAAATAATAGTATATTGCACAACGAGCACAGAATGATACCAGAACCATCTTGATATGAATAGAGCCGGCATCTAAAAAATGAACTTAAAATAAAGGACATAGAAACACTAAAAAATAATTTATTTTCATAGAGTTTGTATGAAAAAGTGCGATTTCGAATGACGAAAAAATATGAATTAAAAATTAAACCTAGATAAATAGTTTTTTTTTGAAATCACTAATAAACAACTCAATGACTAACTCATTTAAGGTACAGATTCTCAAGCTTCCCCATTTCCCAGATATAATCAAAAGAAAATAAGAGAATTAAATTAAAAAACGTTCTACAATAACAATATGTATTAAAAAGAGAATATTCTATTTAATGACGTCATCAATTATCCACAACTAAAATCAATGGTAAAAAAAAGACAATACGTCTTCGCTGAACAGCCAAAATTAAAATAAATCAAAGAGAGTCAAAGAGAAAAAATTATAATAATATGCATTGAGCGAGAAGAAATCAAAAAAATCAAACCAACCCAGAATGTTCGACATCACAAATAAGCGACATAACCAACAAATATTAACTGTAATATAAATGCCTTATTTATTTCTCCAGTATTAGAAATATTATTTAAATTAAGTCACAGCTGAAAATGAATACAACATGATTAATATTTGGCATCAACTTTTATTCAAAAAATTAATGATCCATTCAAAATAAGTTTTTGTTTAGAATATTTGAATTGTCAAAACATTTGAGAGTGGTGTATAAAATAAAATAGCTCTTACTTATTATTCCCATTCCTAGATGTCACTTAACACACAAATAAAAACAACAGGGATTCGGGCTGAGTAACGATTTGAAAGAAAACTTTTTACGTAAAATTAGAATAATTTCTTACATGGCAATGGTTTAATTTTAGTAAATTTGTAAAAAAAATTATATTAAATTAATTATTATTACAATTTAGTTATTACTATAGAGGGAAGCCACCAAAAATATGTTTAACCGAATCAAAAATCAGACCGATTTTAGAATCCGACCGGTTCGATCACCTATTTGATTTTTTTTTTATTGTAGTCTATGGTGTAAACAAAATGTCGTTAATAAAGCATTGCCACATGATATGAATCTGTTTTCGGGCAGATTTTTGTCATGTGGCAATGCTTTTAGAAGGAGACTAAAAAGTGATGGTTAAAATTGTTTATAAATTTTATGTTATGACGTATTTTACAACAACAACATTCTATAAAAGTTTAGCAATAGTTTATATTCCAAGAGGATTTTCACTAAGAAATAAACATTTTCATGATTCGATTTTTCAATCAAATAAAATTGCATGTTTCATGAACATTTTCGTATAAAAATAATGTAAAAGCACATAATTCTTATAGACTAAAAATGTAAATGAAAACAATCGTTTTCCCATATAGTTTCATAGTAAAGAAAAAATTGTATGTACTTTATTTTAAGCTTAGTAAAAAATACGGTCAATGTGGAGACTCTTATTTATAGAGTAGGCTCTGGTTTAACACTATACTTTTTCTACGCCTACACTATACTCTCGTATGTATATTAAAAAACCAAATAATTTAAATTTGTATTTTATTTTGTGAAACGAACCGAAATATTTGAACAGCTCAATTTTCAGATTTTTGTTTGACACACTTATGCGGCCTACTATGTATGTAATTCGCATTTCATTGTACTGGAATAGTATACTTTTATCGATATGGTGGAATGAAAAATCGAATAGAATTTGCTACGTATATTAACCACAAAACGACTCATAAGGGACACATTTCGATATAGGCGTAGAAGAACATTTTTTTGCACTTGTAGAAGTAAGACAGAAGATATGGCGATCTTTTTCATTCAAATCAATATTCGACGTGACATTGTTCATCCATGTGACACCCCAGTAAGCTACGACAAATATCAGTTTATCACAGTTTTTATCACCAAATGTGTGCACCACAAAATGACTACCCAGAATTGCATAAGACAAAACCACAAAATAATCTTTATTATATCACAGAAAAAAATTCGATTTCATTATATTTTGTATTACTTCTTTTATTTATTATTATTGTATAAATAATAATTAACAAACTAACCTACATTCTTAATTTCCATTTTATTTTACTTTTATTTCTATTATGTTAGTTTTGCTATATACATACATACATATAGTAAATATGCTGAATACTGTGATTCTCTTATGTGTATGTTTCTATAAGAAAAGTATTAACTACCAAACTCTAAATATAAAATCACGTCGCTCAAAAGTAAACATCAATAAAAATTGAATATCCTATCATTGTAATCAAAATAAAGAATTGTACAGTATTGTGCAAATTAATGCGAACAAAATAACAAAATTTTTGTATTTTAATCTATATTTTATTTTAAAAAAATTCATATATTTAATAATTTTAGTGCCCTCCTTTTTTCTGTATAAGGTCATGTATTCGATTTGGCATTGATTCTACTAAATTTTGGCAGATTTTATCCGTAATGTCCGGGTCATACCAAATATTATTGATAGAGGTCTCCATTGCCTCTAGTGTACTGCAATCCATCTTTCTTAATTTTGCCTTCATAATTGCCCACAAATTCTCGATGGGGTTGACATCAGGCGAATTTCCAGGCCAATCCAATGTTGTAATGGAATTGTCAGCAAAATATATTTTAACAGCCTTGGATGTGTGACAAGGAGCCAAGTCTTGTTGAAAGATTGGGTGATTTCGTTTTTTCATGTTTTTTAATATTGGAACCGTATAATCCTTCAAAACATCAATATATTGAGCTGAATTCATCATCCCAATAACTGGACATAATGGACCAACACCATTAAAATTAAAACATCCCCAAAACATTTGTTTTAATGATTGTTTCACAGTTTGGACAAGGTGACCCGCTTTAATCGATTCACCTTTACTGCGACGCACATATCGTGAGCGTTGACCGTGCACTTCAAAATGACTTTCATCAGAAAACAAAACATTTTTCCAATTGTCAACTGTCCAGTCTTTATATTTTTTGGCCCATGCCAATCTTTTGGTCTTCATTTTTGATGTTAGAAGCTGTTTTTTGTAGGGCCTTCGTGCAAATCTTCCAAATTCCAAAAGTCTTATTCGCACTGTTGATGGATCAATGTTAATACCAGCATGTTGTAACTCAATGTTTAGCTCAGCACTGGTCTTTGTAGGATTTATAATACTATTTCTCAGCAAAATTTTATCGTCTCTTGAAGAGGTCTTCCGCTTACGACCACATTTACCCTTTCTTTTCGGTGATGTGGACAAATTTTTTGAGGAAAGCCGTACACATTTATTAACAGATGCCAAACTCACTTGGCACTCTTGGGCAATTTGCCTTTGAGTCATAGACGAGTATTTACTCAGTGTGATAATGTTTTCGCGAACTTTAACAGTTAAATCCATTATTAAAGGTAGAACTTGTGTATGTGTTATGATGCGTGCAATGTGTTATGATCGACTGAAATGTTTATTTCACAACTAACGAAATGCGAAGTAATAAAGATAATGATTGTTAGCCTTGAACATAAACTACAAAAATATATTGAATTAAAAAAAAAGGAAATTTACAGTTTTATATGACGAAATTTAAAGTATTCATGATGATTTTATTAAAATATTGCTATGTTCGCATTAATTTGCACAATACTTTAGTTCTACCATAAGATGCCTTCATAAGTCGTATTTCCATAAAAATTTTACAACAAAAATTGCTCACGACAGACGAATTAAATAATTCAAACCAAAAGTTTGAATTATTTAATTCATTCCTAATTTTAGTTATACCACCTGCCACCAGATGCCAAATTGTTCTTTCTCTTTGTTGTTTTATTTCAATTCGAAAAAATAATTCGAATTAAATTTTTCTCATGGAAATACAGCTGTAATTGATTTTATAGTAATTTAATTGTCACATCATTTAAATTACTTTCTGTTATACGATAAAAGAAATGTATTCTCAGAACAAAGTGAAATACCCGCTTTAGGTTGTAAGTGCTAGAATGAAAGTCGACCTTAATTTTAAGAAGATTTCACATGGTAAGCGTATGGACATAATCATTCAAGAGAGCCCGTATATCTATTATTCAGCGTTTTTCTCAAAACACAGAAATAACAACACTCACTGTGCCTTATATCCTTGGCCACACTACCCAAGTAAAAATTTCTAGCAAATTTTGCTCTTATTTTGGTGGAAGTCACAGTTTGCTCAATTATGGTATTCTTTTATAGCAAATCAGCAGAAGTTCAGAACTAAGTACCATTCTGAATTGTTTCTGAAAACTTTCATAATTTGCCGGATTTTTTCGTTGATTAAGTTCTGAATCATAGCAAGATCGTAGAAAAATAAGAGAAAAATTTGAAAAAATGTTCTTAAATTTTTCTCTGAATAAATAAATTCTGGAATCAGAGGAAAAGCATCTCAAGATTTTGCATATTTTTCCAAAAAATAAATGAAACGAGTATATCTCGTTTACTATTTTACTATTTTAATTTTAGTATTTTCCGCTGCATTACGCGTTTTTAGTCGGTAATTGAAATTTGTATTCATTTTATATTCATTGATATAATGTATTAAAAGCAGGTAAAAGCAGGTATGGTAACCACTCGGCCATCTGTACTGGATTTACTAAAACACTTAAACGCAGAACATACTTCTTTTTCAACAAATAAAAAAAATAATATTTTTGCACATACACATAAGCATCGTTTATGTACATACGAGTACATATATGGTCTAAATTTTTCAAAAGTACTTTTAGTTCAACATAATTAATTACAATTAAAAAGGTCACACAAAGCTTGAATGAAACCAAACAAAGTGCAATGGACATTGTGCAATTTAAAAAGTTTAAAAATAGGAAAACTTACTCGAGATGGCTTTAGATAAATCGTTTAACTCATTCAACTCCAACCGTTCAAACAATTATAAAATCAAATATCACACAGCTACATGAAAATGATTATTTGATGGATTACATTTATTCAACGGCGCAAGATGTCATATTCACTGAGCACAATGGTATACTTTATGTTCTAAATCCTGTTGATCCTTTGCCAGAAGTTAATAATGTTCAAGTTTACATAAATAATTATTAGGATTATTTTTTATTTATTCAGTGTATGGTGACAACTATTAATTTGGACCAGGAATAGTCAGCAATTATCAATGAAACGTTTGACGAAAAACCACCAATAGACGCTGCTCCTTTAATGGAAGAATCAAAAAATGTAAAAATTAGAACGGTATAAAATGGATGTGACCAATATTGTCATTATTACTTGGACTTGAAAGGGTTTTAATCAAAATACAGAATTTGTTCAAATTTTCATTGATATTAATACAGAGATTGATTGGTTTGACCTTGATATTCATAACATGACTTTCAAAAGCCCTCATCTGAACCAGAATATTTAGGCCCATTCGTCGTAGGAGTTAAACTATGTTTTGAAATTTTGAATAACACAATATTGATTAATGACAAAAAAATAATGTAGGCACACGATGGTTTATTCACCAGCTAAGAAATGCGACACATACATATATACATAATGCTTTATTTATTTATTTATTTAACTACTTTTTAATAATTTCAATTACTAAAATTTTAGGATGCCCCATTTTGAGCATGAGCTCATTCTTAATAAGGCATTTGTGTAGAAAAATTAGTAAACAATATTTTCCCAAAGTTTTGAAAGGTCGCTGCTTGAGGGATTTTAGTAAAATGTATTGAATTTTAATCTAATGTCGTTTTATTTTTGCCATTTCAAATTTACTTGATTTTTTGTGATCCAAAAAGAACAACCTGACATTTCAACCAAAATTGACGATTTTTGTATTTGTGTTTGTGATAATAAACCGGTTTTATTTTCACTAATTTGACGTATAGAAAAGGTCATGACACGACATCAGTCTTGATTTGTTTTTTCAAGCATTTCGTTGTGAGTTTTTATCAAGTAATTATGAAGTTTAATTGTTTTTATTTGCTTCCGATAAAACATAATAATCTTCTAAATTTACAAACTCCATCAGAAAATTATATAATTCTACAAAATTGACGTTTCTACAAAAATTGACGTTTCTACAAAAATTGACATTTCTTTCCCTTATTGGTATTAGTGCTAATTGATGCAAAAATGTCAATTTTTCGGTTTTGATGTGCATCAAAAAAACGGCAAAAAAATGGTGACTTTTTGTGGCAAATAGTTTGCTTTTTAATGCGTTTTTGACATTTTTTTGATGAGTTTTTGATTTTTTTTTGGCAAAAAGAAAACCACATAAGTTTTAGGAAAATTAAAGTTTATTAGTTTTTTGTAGAAATTTTAAAAAAAATCGTCCACCTGACTCGAAAGTCCAAGCCAACTTTAAATGATCAAATTAACAAATACGTAATTTGGCGCGAGTTGGCAAAAAGTGTTTGTTAGAAGTTTGCTGTATAAGCAAAAGTTTGGAAATGAGTTTTCGATTATTGTAAAATGGCGTTACTACAGGTAACAGGTTTTAAAGTATTTTTCTCTAAATCAGAAATGAAAAGAAGCTGTCCTTGCTGATGTTAGGGTTGATCAAAGGGAATGGCACTATCATTATGGTAGCGATCACCTCCATCGGTTTGACCTTGCATCAACAAAATTGGTTCACAGAAGGTATTCCGGAAAGATGGAGACTCTACCTGTCCACTTATCGGCTAAACAGCAACAACTTTCGCGGTATAGTTTTGCTGAACGCAGGTTACAAGATTTGGGCAAGGAATGAACTGTAGATGTTGTAGCACTAATAATTTCACGGACACTCCTTGTGGTTCAATTTATTAAATGCTAATTTGTTTTGTTTGGGGTAATACACGTTTTATTTTTACAAAATTTGAATTACACTTGATTTATTAAACTATAATTTTACACCACTATGTTCAAACACTCGTTTTTATGAAAGGCAAAAATATTTTGCTTTTATAGCCAAAATGGGTATTTTGAAGCGCGCGATACTAGTTATCTTAAATTTCAAAACCATCTGTCACGAAGCCAAAAATTATTTTTTTTTGTTGTTTTGTTTCGTAGTATCAATTGCTGTTGTTTTTTTTTTTAGTGTTGACACATGAACGAATGACTCGGTTGCTTTCCAAAAGAGAGATGGAGTAAAAAAAACAGAAATTATCAATCCGAAATCGAAATCGAATTGAGAAAGCTATTGAAAGCGAGATGGAGTAAAAACAGAAAAATATAATTTAGTGTTCAATTATATTTTCTATTGTCCATCTAATTTCGCTAGATGACAGTACGCCACACAAAAGATATTTTGTGCGCTAACCCTATATTGTCGTGGTGAGCTAATGTCAATTTATATAAGTAAACAATTAATTTATATAAATTGAATGAGTGAGCCGCTACAGGACCCCCGCAAGTAAGTCCCCCTCCTTAAGGAAGTTCAGTGTTAGGCTGAAAACGAACTGATTTATGTTGTCGAGAAACTGATTTCGCATCAGTGGAACATAGTATGCCGTAAGCCGGTTTGAGCCGGTCAATTGAAATTGTTTGGTTTTTTCCATTAATTGACACGGTGAATTGCTTCCGAAGGCGTCGAATAACTTTAAACGGCCCTTCATAAGGAGGAGATAAGCCTGTGCGAACCTTGTCCGTTCTTACGAACACAAAATCACTGTTGGCAAGTGACTTGGGAACAAAAACGTCATCTTGTTTGGCTTGCCGAGTTGATTTTGGGATAAGGTTTTGCATTGTGTCACGGAGTTGATCGATGACTGTGTCGCTAGTTGGTAAAGGTGAGAGAGGATTTTCAACGAAGAACTCACCGGGTAGCTTCATGGTTTGTCCATAAACCATTTCAGCTGGTGAGCACTTCAGATCTTCTTTCACTGTTGCTCGAATTCCCAGTAGTACGATGGGTATTTCCGAAGACCAATTGATTGTGTTCCCTCTGGCCATTAACGCGGCTTTGAGTTGCCGGTGAAAACGTTCGACCATGCCATTGGCTTGAGGGTGATAAGCCGTTGTACGAACACGATGTGAGCCAAGAAGTTTTGTTAACTCGGTAAAAAGCTTTGACTCAAACTGCGTTCCTTGATCAGTAGTGATATTAAGGGGCACGCCGAATCGTGAAACGTAATTATTGACAAAAGTCAAGGCAATGGTTGCAGCTGACATATTAGTCATGCAATAGGCTTCGGGCCAGCGAGTGAATCGATCGACACAGGTGAGCAGGTAAGTATATCCATTAGATGGAGGAAGTGGTCCTACTATATCTATATGGATATGTTCAAAACGACCTGATGGTATTTGGAATTGTCCATGGGATGATTTAGTATGCCGTTGAACTTTGGCACGTTGGCAGGATAAACAGGACTGAGCCCAATGGCTTACGTCTTTGTCCATACTAGGCCAAAAATATCGAGCAGTAATCAACTTACGAGTAGCACGGACACCAGGATGCGAAATGTTATGTAAAGTGTCAAAGATAGTTTGACGCAGTGATTCTACGATAAATGGGCGATTGTACCCAGTTGATGTTTCGCAGATGATTTCGAGGCCAGGCAATTTAAAAAGCGCCAGTTGCGCTGATGAACCGGAGCGACATTCGGAACCAGAAAATAAATTCTGAAGTTCTAGGTCAGTTTTTTGTGCAATTGCGATTTTGTTTAAGTCGAATTGTGTTTCGACTGCGGCCGTTTCATTGTCCGTTGTGCGAGAGAGTGTATCTGCAACAACGTTGTCATGTCCGTGAACATGCTGAATGTCCGTGGTAAATTGACTAATATAATCCAAATGGCGAGCTTGCCTCGGATTACGTTCATAAACGTTTTTTTACAAAATAGTATATTGTTCTATTTGTGGTGGATTCGTCAAAAAATCTGATATACTGTCGCACGTCTCTGGCGACAATGACGACAATGTGCGTAAGAATTTTTGCTTTTCTGACTTCACGCCTTGGAGATCGAATTGGATCTCTGCCAACAAGAACCAGTTATTCGCTTTATGCGGCCAGAATGGTTGTAGCTTTACTTTGCTACTTGTGGCTGAAATCTCCAAGGGTGGTTGACCACTAGTATCCATGTTTTGGGGTTCTGATTGATTGTTCTCTTTGATATCGTTACCATTGCCCATTGTGACAAAAGCAATGAAGCAATTTATGAGCAGAAATAATTTTAATAAAATTTTTCGAAGTACGAGATCAAATACCCCAAAGATTTTTCTAATTGATACTAAGTATACCGAGTGATGTTACACACTTTTCGACCGACTAAATATTATTATTGGTGAAACAAGAATGAAAATGTAAAAGAACAATAAAATGTAATAATAATTGTAAATAACAGGAATGGTTACCTTAAATTGAAAATTTAAAAGATCAGGGCACTTGGCCTCGAGATACCCTCCAATTACGGGGCGAGCGTGCCACTTCGTATTGGAGGGGCTCGTTGAAATTTATAATGATGATAAGAAAACAAAATTATTAAATAAAATTAAATAAATGCACACGTTGTTAATCACAGAAACAACCAGACTTAATTGTTACAACAAAACAAAACAACCCTATCGCGGAACTTTTCGCGAAATCAAAATCAAAAAAAAATTAATTGACACACCGTGGTGAAAAAAAATTTACAATATAAGAATGAGAAAAAATTTTTTGACAATAATCTTTGAATATTGTTTCGCATAAAAATTGTTAAATAATTTTATAAAAAGAAAATTTTTGTGTATATGTTGTAAATTTGATTATCAAAATAAACACTTAGCTAACGTTTCTGGTGCTGATGTTGTTGTTGCTGCTAACGGTTTATCCCGTTGATTCCCTGTTGATATGTTGTCTTATGTTATTTTTCGTTGCAAATAATTCGTCCGAGCTTGAATACTGTATCGGTACTGTATAGCCTTGTGCGCTATCGCGCCGTTGAATTTTCTTTGTTCTGGCTCCAAATTAGTTTTTTTTTCGTCTATGTATATATAATGGTAAGCTTTCTTTGTTTTTGTTTTCTCATAGCCACTAAGCACTAACTGTTGAATATTTTGTCACAAACAAATGTGTGTTTGTGTTATTTTAGTTTTCGTTGCGGTTCTTTGCAACCGTTACTCCATTGAACAATCCGGAATATTAATTTGATGTGGCTTGTTGAAACACGCAAATAAAATAATTTGTATACACGACTAAATGCCGTATGAGGTTGTTGTTGTTCCCGTTGCCGTTGGTATATTTACGTGAATGAAAAAAAAAATGAATGAAAACAAAATTATAAATTATACGTGTATTTGATTTTCTTTAAGGTGTTTTTTTATTTATTCGACAATACGTACCTATTACCTAGCACGGTTGGACCGCACCAGGTTTCCGTATGTGATTTTAAAATATAAAAAACACTAAATCTTTGTGTTTAATCCCTAAAAAGGGCGTCTGAGGGTCACCAATTTGTAGATGTTAAGTAAACAATTAATTCATATAAATTGAATGAGTGAGCCGCTACAGAACATACAGTGAGAGGAATCTTGGATGGTTTAAAATAAAGCGAAATATTTAAATCTAATTATAATGCACTAATTACAATTGGGTTTTAACGATAACTTCCTTAATTTTTTAGATATTTAATTGCTTCAGAAACAGGGTTTAGCAGGGAATATCAAGGGCTGCAAGGCCTGAAAATTTGAATTTCCTTGCACCTTTCGTTTTTGCGATTTATAAGTTTAAAGGGCTCGAGGAAGGTAGTCCCCGCACTCAAATGCAAGCTTAAAATGGTTATAACTCAATTAATTTTCATTCTAGAGAAATAAAAAAAATAACAAAATTTTTTGCCACAAAAACCTTAATTTTTATACTTTTGCATTTTGTATTTACATATCTTCTTTAGTTTTTCAGTTATTGTGAAAAAAAATTGTTTTTCAAAAATTTCAAAAATCATTTCAAAATTGAATCAAACTTTTTTTCAAATCTATGCATTCTAAATCGTTCAAACTTCTAGAAGATATTTTTAGTACCTATAAGGTACATTGTAAATGGATTACGTTTAATTTCAATTCTTGCGGTTAAGCCATTTGTTTCATTGTTGATTTTTTCTCCAAAAAATCGAAATTTCACTCTTCCCATTATCATTAGTTTGATGATTTTGTTTGCGTTTAATTGTTAAAGAAGCTTGCAATTTCTCAGAATTTGATTCTAAGATGCATGCTTGAACTTGATTTAAATGCAAATTCATAAATTCATCGACACGCATTGGTTTTTTAATATTTTCTGATACAATGTTTTTTAAAATATTAAATCCACTTTCTACATCAGAAGAGGTGGCATACAAATAAGGTGATTTGAAAATAGGTACCATTACTCCACTCCAATGTGATATGCACAAACGTGAAACTTGGCCAGCATAATAACCACACTTTGTTTTAATTCGAATGTTAATAAAAGTTATTATAAAGACGGAAAAATTCCATTTTTAATAAATTTTTAAAACTGTGGCTTATATCACTTATTTTATTATATGAAAACACATATATAAATGAATTTTCATAAAATTAATTAATTAAAAACAATTAACTTTCTTTTTGTAATATATTATTTATTTTTAAAATCAAGACCGGTTTCGGACATTCGTCCTTCTTCAGTTCTTGTTCTATTCTGAATAGAACAAGAACTGAAGAAGGACGAATGTCCGAAACCGGTCTTGATTTTAAAAATAAATAATATATTACAAAAAGAAAGTTAATTGTTTTTAATTAATTAATTTTATGAAAATTCATTTATATATGTGTTTTCATATAATAGTTAATAAAAGGTGGGATTTCTGGAAATCGCCCATATAACCTCTTCGAAAAATCACGATTTTGATCAATTGTGGATGTTCTATGGCCGATTCTGGCTGAAGTATAATATGCACAAACGTGAAACTTGGCCAGAATACTAACCACACTTTGTTTTAATTCGAATATTAATAAAAGCTGGGATTTCTGGAAATCGCCCATATAACCTCTTCGAAAAATCACGATTTTGATCAATTGTGGATGTTCTATGGCCGATTCTGGCTAAAGTATAATATACACAAACGTGAAACTTGGCCAGAATACTAACTGCATTTTGTTTTAATTCGAATGTTAATAAAAGGTGGGATTTCTGGAAATCACTTATATAACCTCTTCGAAAAATCACGATTTTGATCAATTGTGGATGTTCTATGGCCGATTCTGGCCAATATAAACTATTTTCAAGGTCAGTTTAGTAACGCACAATTTTGCACAATCATCATACTCCGAAAAATATGTTTTATTATATAAACGGAATATATGGGATTTCTGGTGTGATAATCACGTGAGAAATCCCATCCTAATTCCTAAAGTACGCTATGCACAAATTTTCTAATTACAGGCCCAAGATTGCACAATCCCAATGGTTCGAATTATATATAGAAATCTTGGGTTTTCTAAAATGGGATTTCTGGTGTGATGTACACTAAAGAAGAACAAGTTTTAATCATTTTAATCATTTACCTTTTATTTTGATTATAATATAACTTGTTTTTGTGTAATAATTGATATTAAATTCCTTCCCTTTTTAACAATAAATAATTAAATTGTTGACTTGATGAACGCAATAACAAAGGCAAATGATGCTTGTTTGTCGAAATCCATAGAGAAATGATGTTCATATGTCAAAATTTAATTCTACCAAAAAAAAAAAAAAAATATAGCGCCATCTATCGGACGACAGCATATACGAAAACAATTTTGTTGACTACACGAACATATTTTGCAAATAAGAATCATTTCGGTTTATAAATATAAAATTTATTAATAACTCGGGTCCAGATTTTGTGATTTTCTTTTTTGGCACTAAACCAACAAAAATCATAAATATAGAATTTTTTAATACCTTGACTACAGCGCCTTCCCATCGTCTCGACAAAACAAAGATATCGTGTTAATAAGACCTCAATCGGTCAAGTCATTTATAAGTTACACGATCACTAACAAACGCACCAACGATTATATACATTCTTGCCGTCATATTGAGCCGCCAACTTGTTTTTTCGAAGCGGCACTCGGCATTCGAAAGTAGACGTTTCAACGAAAATGTTGGTGTCCTTAAGATATTTTTTGGATGCTTTAAATTTTGGGCATGGACATTGTAAAAAAAATTATAAGCAGAAATAATAGCTGCATTTTTAGTGTGTAGTTTAGTTGTTTGAATTTCTATAGCAGGAAAAAGTTTCATAGAATACTAGAAACACTGACGCTCGCCAACTACTTCCGTCAGCTATTTTCGATCATTTCCGATAAACCGTTTTTGTATTGCATAACCAGGAAAACGAAAGGTATGTATTATTGTTTATCGGCTTAACACGTCTATATGGAGAACGTCGAAAATTCAGTGCTCGAATTTTGGTCGGAAAAAGGATTGAGGAATGTGAGTTTCATATACTTATAAGAAGCAGTTGAATTGAGAGAAATCCTTCCCTTTGCGAGAATTTCGGTATCTCACGAGGGACAAAGTGATGAGAGAAATTGCAGGAAAATCTACTTGAATTAGGTGGAGTGATTATTTTCTCAAATTTGATCAAACCGATAGGTTACCATTGCCACATTCAAATGATGCGATTAACGTATTTTTCAAGCGGTATATAAAACAAATAAAAAGTACTACTAATAGGGTAAATGCAAAGAAACGCTTAGTTCATTGTGTTTTCGTATATTCGTATATTTTTTGTAAAAGTTTATTTTTATTAAACTTATATGTTTTCTTAATATTTACTTTTATTATTACTTTATAATTAAAATTAAACTATAATTTCTTGTTCATAATAAAATTCACAATTTCGGTCAAAAAATGTATTCATATCTTGTACACACTGTTGCGAAGAACCCTTTGGCTCAAATCGAGATGTATCAAAAATACTATAATGTAAATAAATAAATGTCGACGACTTAACAGTAAATTAATGTATCTGATATTTTTTCAAGACTTTTTTTTTTATTTTTGATACCAAATGGTCATCACGAGAAACTCTGTCTGAATTGTTGCACCTGTGTTGGTTCACCGTTAGGACGACGACGTCATCCTAATAGTTAAATAAAGTGGATGTGGGATTTCGGGTGCAGTTTGTCACGAACATTTTGGTATCAAAGATGAGTTAAGTGAGATAAGTTAATTCAATGTTAGGTCGACGATGTATTATTTAGCTCGTACAGTTACAGTTTCAGAAGTTCAGCCCAGCATCGTCGTTTAAATCTAAAGCACGAAGTGAAGCAAGGGCTTAACTCTTCTTTCAAAGGTCTTCAAACTTCAGCCATGTATCATAAAATCAACTATTTCATCTCAGATAAAATAGTTGATTATATTATACATCGCTGTCACATTCTCAAATCAGATTCTTTCTAATATGGTTTATTTGAATAAATCTGTCTTTCAGATGGTAAAAAAGGAATAAGAAGAAAATGACGACAATTTTGTTACTGATGGCCCCCCACCATCGTAAGTAAAAAAACTTTTGGAGATAATATGAAATTTTTAGGTTTAACTGAGGAGGAAAGAGGAAAATTAAAATTGGGATGTGGGAATTCGGGTTAACACTGATAACTACGTCTAAAACTTCGGTACAGGGTAATGTTAGGATTTCAAGTATCGCGGAATGTGCTACGCCCAATAATCGTGCCACATTATTGCTTGGAAACGAAAAGACTTAGAGGGTTGACGTACATACATATGTTTAAACCAACATAGAGGAAGGATTAGAACAAAATTTTAAATCACACATTACACTTTGCTGGATGGAAAAAGTGGCATAGATTATAGATTAAGCTTTTACTCAATTGGTGGTGGGCAGGAAGTATGGCTGGACGTTTGCTTCTCTTCGTAGCCTAATAATCATTAATCCAGCCTGCCCCCTATTCGCCTCATTTAGATCCTATTTGTTCATCTTGGTTTTTCTACACCTTTTTATAAAATTTATTACAGTTCTAACAATCCGTTTTAGTTTAGTGAAATTAGATATTTTGTTTATTAAATGAACTATCCTGTCGTCATTCTCTGTGGTGGTAGTTAAATTGATATTTCTTTGTTGCTTGTTGCTTTTCTCGTTCAAAACAGTTTTGTATGTTTGACGAGTACTCGTGCTTGTTTTTGAGCCAATGTGGTGACCATCAGAGCTTATCATTTACCAGTTTATCAACCGTTATCCCACGGCTCGTGCGCTCAGTTGGGTTATCTCCTGATTTGATGTGGCGCCATTAATATGGTTCGGTAAAATTCCTAATCTCCGATACTCTGTTGGCAACAAAAGTTTTATATTTCTGAATATCTCCTTGTATCCATGAAAGCGCTTATATGGTTGAATCGGTCCATGCGATAGTTATTGCTTGATGTATTTCTAATGCTTGTTTTACTTCTTTAAGTAATTCAGCCAACAGAAGAGTGTCATTTAGTTCCAGCCGTGGTAATGTTACTTTTGATTTAATCGGCGCGACTCTTGTTTTGGCTGCTTTAAGGCTTATGCTCACTTCACTTTCTTTATTGGTTACTGTTAGATAGACGCAGGCGGCATAGACTTGTTCTGAAGCATCGCTGAAATCGTGAACCTCAACTTGTGATTCAAGTGTGTAATTTATCCATCTTGGAATTTTTATGTCATTGAGAAGCTGTAGTTTGTCTTTAAAGTTTAACCATTGTTGACCTAGCGCTTCAGGAACCGGATCATTCCAAGTGAGACCCATGAGCCACTTTTTTTGTAACATTACCTTTGGTGTTATTATTACTGGTGCTAGCTATCCCAATGGATCTAATAGCTGCCTGGTACTATTCTCAAAAATCAAAAAAAAAAACTGTCGAGTCGTTGCATCATCGCCTATTTATTGATTTCTTCTTCATTCTTTCTCAATTATCGATTGAGGGAGATTCAATCACGTCATGTCAAAACATACATAATTTTCCCAATTTTGAATTATATGAGGAAATTTCTATATTTACCCCGTTTAGGTGGTTGGAACGACGGGGTCAACTCGTACGTCGTTACAAACGTGGTGACGACCCACACCCGAGATAAAGTCTCAAAGTCAGGCACTAAAACCTAACAATACTCATAACATAAAAATTTCAATCCCGCACAAGTAAAATTCAAAAATAACGCTTGATATTACTAGCGTATATCTTTGTAGTGAAATATTCCCAATAATTTTCCCTCTAAACTTCGGACACTATAAGCGACGTTGCCAATTTTAGCCTCTATAATAGCTGGTAGAAATTTAGCTCCAAGTTTGGCTGAAAATTTATTTGAGGCATTGCTGTGTGCAAACGATCTTACAAACACCGGTTGTCCTACATTAAAATTTCTTCTTCTGCTGCAAAGGTTATATCTTCTGGAAACTTTGTCATGTGCGATCTTTAAATGGTGGATGATGTTCTCCATGACCATGTTCCGTCGATCTGGTTTGGCCATAACGTGAATTTCATTTCAGATCTACACAACAACTTTCGTAATCCATAGTCTAACCCATGGAGGGTCATATGTTGGCCGAAAACGAGATAATGTGGCGAGTATCGAGTGGAATCATGTACCACGTTTCGAAGAGCTGTGGCCACCTCATGCAAATGTTTATCCCATTCGTTGTGCTCTTGATTCTCGATGAAGGAACAAATTGCGGAAAGTAATGTTCTATTAACCCGTTCTGAAACATTACTTTGCGGGGAGTAGATCGGTGTACGAATAAGCGAGATTTTATACTTTGAAATTAATTCCTGGAACAATTTAGAGGTAAACTGCTTACCGTTATCGGATATTACCACTTCAGGTACCGAAAAAATCAAGAAAACTTCATTTTCATAAAAAAACACAACAATGAAGCAGAAGCGTCTTGAAACGGATTTAGGAGGATACATTTGGAGAAGTGGTCTAGTACGATTAAAATACATGCCGGAAACTACTGATCTACCTGAATGGAATTTCCATTCAGGTAGATCAGTATCCACGTAACGAGAACCATAGCCATGAGCGATTAGCAATTTATCCTTGCGAATTGTGAAAATGATTCATTTGGTTAATGTACTCTTGGTCTAAAAACGAAGGCGACTTAAGGTCAATGTACAAAAAAGGTACCTCGCACGGGTTAATTTGATTACATGCAGAAAGATACTCATCTCGATTGTTGTCTACTGGCGTAGACTGCGGCACTTGGTTCCCAAATGAAAAGTCAACGCTTGACGTAATGCTACAATCAACCATAGGAGTTAGCTCGTCGTAAACAGCACGAGACAAGGCACCACTATATTAACAGATCCCGGATTTTCTAGTTAAGTCAGTTAAGGGAGCAGCTAGAGTGGCAACATTTTTTATGAATCTGCGATACCACCCGCACATTCTCAGAAAACGCCGGATTTGTTTTTTAGTTTTTGGAGGTGGAAATTCCATAGTTGTAAATTGTTAGAAATGACGCGATGCATGAGCCGATATAAGGTTTGCGCGGCATTACACAGCCCAAATGGCATGACTTTAAAGTGATACAAGGGCTGTCCAGGAATTGTAAATGCAGTCTTGTCTCTGGACTGTGGGTCGGGTGGGATTTGCCAAAAGGTATCTTTGAGATCAATCGTCGAAATGTATCTTGTTTGATCCAAACGACCCAACAATCCATTGATCAAAGGCCGCGGGTACGCATCCTTGACGGTCACCTTTTCCACTTCGCTTGCATCCAAGATGCATAATAGACATTTTTCATTATAGTAAAATTAAATTAATCTAAGATACAATATAAGTAAAGGTGATCTAAGATACAATATGAGTAAATTCATATTTATCGGCGGAGTTAAATTCATTTAGGAAATGAATTAGTTTCGCCCATAAATTTGAATTTAATTCCTTTTTAAAATGAATAAAATCCGCGATATTTAGCTTTTGAAAACTTTTTTTTTTTTTTTTTTTTTTTTTTAATGTTGCCAATGGCTTTATTCTTGAATCTTTCTACATAAGAAACTCACAAGAAGTAATCAAATCTTAAGCTAAAAATTATTACATATTTTAAGTCTTAACCAATGTTAATACTTATTGTTAGTGCTCACAATTTAACTAATTTAGATTATACTTATAAGTATAAGATAATCATTTAGTAAATTCACAGGTTCACAGGTTCATCAGTCCGAGTGGATCTGTTCTTCTCAGTCGCCTAAATCGCGGCTGTTTTAGTATCTCCCTGGCTAATTCGTTGGGATGTGCTTCTAGTTTTGAATAATATTTCGAACTGAATTCTTTAATAGTTTCTTTAACGGTTTTAATCCCAAGATCGTGACCGAACTGAGATTTTCTTCCCATCAGCCAATACATTTTAGAAAATGTAATTTTTATTTGGTTGCGCTTTGTTTCAATATGATTTTTCCACGTTAATCTTCTATCCAGGTGCAAACCTAAGTATTTTACCTTCGTTTGTTGAGGAATATTTTTATCGTTTAATTTCACTGGTGGGCAGGTGCGTTTGTTCAGCGTGAATGTGACATGAGTTGATTTGTTTTCGTTCACTTTGATTCGCCATGCTTTCAGCCAGTCCACGACTTTGTTTAAATGATTCTGCAATTCCTTTGAGGCAATTTCAGGATTAGTGTGGGACACCAGGATGGCCGTGTCATCGGCAAATGTTGATATTATTATTTTGTTAGTTACAGGTATATCAGCCGTGTACAACAAGTATAATATTGGTCCTAGAACGCTGCCTTGCGGGACACCTGCATTAATATCATTTAAGCAAGTAGTTGCGCTGTTTTGTTTGACCATGTATTGCCTTTGAAGAAGATAGTTTCCCAAAACTGAGTGAAATTTCTTCGGTAGAAGCTCTTTAATTTTGTAAATTAGTCCATCATGCCAAACTTTATCAAAAGCTTGTGCGATATCCAAAAAGGCAGCAGAACAATATTTCTTTTCCTCGAAGGTGATTTTGATTGCATTTACAGTTCTGTGTACAGTCATACCCCGCCTAACGTTGTTTATTGGTTCCGACGTTAGGCGAAACAACGACGTTATAAGGGGCAAAGAATATGTGTAGACGAATAGAAGAGAAAATTTATTGTTTTTTGTTTTTATGTTTTTCGCCTTTTTCTCAGTGTTTTTTTGCTTTGCTTATTATTTTAAACGACGTTACAACGAAACACAGCGACGATAGAGCGAGGTTTGTTCGCATTTTACTAACGACGTTACAGCGAAACGACGTTATGAGGGGGGACGTTGTACGGGGTATGACTGTACTTGCTCTATAGTACCATGTTGGTTTCGGAACCCAAATTGATGGTCTGGAATAACGCGCCGTTCTTCTAATATTGGTTTCAATTTCGTTAATAACATTTTTTCAAATAGCTTTGAGATTGTGGGCAGCATGCTTATTGGACGATATGATGAGATTTGTGTTTCATTTTTCCCTGGCTTATGTATCATTGTGATCAAGGATATCTTCCATTTTTGAGGAATATAGCTGGTTCGCATGATCGCGTTGAATACAAATGTTATTAGTTTTATGCGTTTATCTGGCAATTCCCTTATCATTTTTCCAGTAATGAGATCATGTCCTGGTGCCTTTTTCGGGCTTATGCCAGTTATACTTTATAGGTTTGTAGGATAAACCATCATCCGTTGGCTGGGGTAGCACGAAATAATTATCTTCTTCGTGTGGGACGAATACTGTTGCTAGATGAGCAGCAAATCATTGGCTTTTTCTTCATCATTTCTCGCCCAATTTCCAGTTGGTAGTCTAATCGGTGGATTCGAATTTGTTGGCCTTTTTAAATTTTTTGTTGCCTTCCACAAAGAATAATCTGTCCTCTCGGTTGCCGAGAGATCACTTAAATAGTTCTTTACGCGCTGGTTTTCTTCTTCCCTCAAAGCAAATTTTAGGCCCTTAATAGCTCGATTTAATTTCCATTTCAATAACGGTGATTTTGTTTGCTGCCATTGACGGCGAATTTTTCGCTTTTCCTGGATTAGTTCCTGTATATTATGTGACAGTTTATTAACTTTTTCCGAACTACTTATGCCGGGTGTAGCCCTTTCAGCGGATAATGTCATGACATCTTTTAGATTTTCTGCCGCCGCATCAATATCAGCTGGTGTGATCAGAGGAATATTAAGTAGACACTTTTGTTCGACTAGCCTCCTATATTGATCCCAATTAGTTTTCTTGTTTGTAAGACGATTCGGTATTTCGTTCCTTAGGACATCGGTACTCAATGTTACTATTACCGACGAGTGATCAGAAGACAGATCATAGCAATCGGTGGCCTTAGCGTATGTACGTGGAATGCCTTTAGTTACACAAAAGTCAATTAGATCAGGAATTTTCTTTTTATCCATGGGCCAGTAAGTTGGGTTACCGGCAGATAAATAATCCAGCGACTGTTCCTCTATAGCATCATAAAGTTGTTTGCCTTTCGGCGATGTTAATCTGGAACCCCAATGAGTATGTTTAGCGTTGTAATCACCGCCCGCAAGAAATTTATTACCCAGCTGGCTGAAATAATCCAAGAACTGGAGTTTTTTTGTAGCATGTTTTGGAGGGCAGTACGCTGCCGATATGACGCAGTTTCCAGACCACTCCTGCAGACAGATGCTCGTTGATTGTATATGTTCTTTCTCATATTTCGGAAGTTCGTAGTGTTTTAATCTTCGCTTTATCAATACAGCAGTGCCTCCATGTGCTTTACCATCTGGGTGCTTGGTGTCGTAAATAGAGTACCCATTAATTTTGAAATAGCTATTTTTGGTGAAGCGTGTTTCTGATATTCTGCCTTAGCCAAGCATGATTCAAAAATCAACAAAAAAAAACAAACATATAATTCCCTGAAGGAGGGATTGATTAGTGTTAGAATTAATTAACGGGTAATTAACAAAAGAGCGGCGGAGCATTAAAGCCCACTTCCACTCGCCCCTATTAAGGCCGTTAATTATCCCGCTACCGATCGGGCCCCTTTTAGTTGTTTACCATTATACTCACCACTATTTATCAATTGAGTTGAATAGCAGCTTATCTCTTTCTCCTTTTTCAACAGGTAATTTTTATATATTAAAAAATGATAAAACTGTTACGGGGACCGAATCCCCATCTCCTAAGGTATCCATGTCATAATTGAGAACTAGGTTTGCAAGCATTGTACGGAGCTCGCCATTCGTTCGCTCACCCATCGAGAGTTTCACAGCGGAAAGATGGCCAAGGTCTCCGAAATCCACCACGGAACTTTCGCTGGTGTGTAAGCGACACCATCCTTATTTTCTTTAATGTTTCACATATTTTGATTGACACGAGTTGCTGGGAAAAGAAAGTCGCCCGTGGGACACCCAGCTCTACCACAGGAAGGCTAAAATAAAACTGAAACAATTATTATAGTATACTGGGATTTTTCCAGTATACTGACAAGATTTACTGAAAAAGTATATGAAGCGAAGTATATTTTATCCGTACTGGAAAATATTTCAATATTTTAATGAAATTTAAGAAAAAAAAAAATTAAAAACAAAAAGTAGTCTCCGTCAATTTAATGATATTTTCGATTTTTATGTTCTTATTCAGTAAAAAATACTGTCAGTAAATGTTTCATAATGGAAACCAGGTTTTATGCTTAGTTTACGGTGAAAATTTATTTTGGACCCGTATCTCGGCGTCTTCTGTTAATAATTGGATTCTACCATATTAGTTAAAATAAAAATAAAAATCACGTGTTTTGGCCAAAAAGCGACCAAAACGGCATTTGCATGTGTAAAGTTTTGATATTCGGCACAAAAAAAAAATTAATAACTTTTTTCTAATTCTTGCTATACAAATATACATACATTCTAATTTGATCAAATAGTATAGTTTTTCAAGGGCAAAGAACGTCCTTGCCTTCTTTCGGCGTCTAGCGATGAATACCACGTCAAGGAAGTTAAAGATTTGGTGCTCAAAAATCGTAGATTGACAATTAGGGTATCTTGTTGACATTAAGCAGATACTATTTCGGTCAGAATTTTGGGCCAAAAACTTTTAATTTTTGCATACGATTATGCGCCGTTTCACTTGCATTGTATATGACTATTTGGCCAAAAACTCGAACCAAATTGCTCCGCAACAGCCCTTTTCGCCTGATTTAGCTATTCTCGAAACTCAAAAACCGCTCCAAGGACATCGTTTTGACTCGATCGAAGAGATATAAGCCGAAACGAAGTACCAAAACCTTATTCGAGGCCATTCCGGAAATCGATTTTAACAACTGTTTCGAAGACTGGAAAAAAGGTTGGCATAAGTGTATTCTATCCGAAATAAATTTGAAAGAATAATAAGCCGATTTCATAAGTATATTTCATAAGTACAGGGAATATAAACTATAAACGCCAATGAACTGGCTCGACGTGGTACAATGGACCACTTCTCAGAAAGCAGAAAGGATATTGAAATGCCTCTTGCGGTATGCAAACTGCTGCTTCAGGAAGAAGCTAGCAAGCTGACGAATAACAGATGGTCAAGTATCACTTCTTGCGTAATAACTCGGCAGGTTTGGCCAAAGTTGGACTTGGCGAGATCCAAACAGCTGATCTCACTTCAGCGAAGTCAGATCAGTGTGGTTGTTGGAGGGATTACGGGGCACTGTCTCATAGGGAGGCAAGCGAGTAGACTTGGTTTCTTCTCACATGACTACTGTCGTAGTTGCGACGGACCTCTTTAGGATGAACGTCAGGAGTATCCAGCGCTTTGTTAATAGCTCAAAATGTTTCCAATGAGTTGGAGGAAATAATTATTGTGGTATGGCTACGAACCATTTTTGATGGTCCTAGTGGACCGCCACCCAAACCTAACCTAACCTAAGCCGATTTTGTTTTATTTAAAAAGTCTTACAATTTTGTATCACAGTGTTCGACGCACTATTTGATCACAAATAATTTATTTATAAACACGAATATGAAATACCAGAAAATTAAGAAAAATTCTCGAACCTGCATTTACATTGTTCCGTTGAATTCCTTTCGTGGACAATTATTTATCATTTTCTTCGAATGATTACGAAATCCTTTTCATTCATTAAAGTTCCAAGCCAGAATGATTTGCTATTGTTTGATTTTTGGCTTTTCTTTTTATCAAAAGCTGCTACTTTTTATACAGTGGCGAATTCAACATGTGTTTATTTATAGTGGCTTCGACAATTTTGTACTGGCTTTACACCGTAGGTAGTACAATAGCAAAAGAGTGTAGTACTATTTTACAATTCACGATTCACACTTTATGTGGTGTTATATATTTATAAAATCATCCTTGCTCAAAGAGTCTAATGCTAAGCAGCTTTGGGGAGTTTTCTATTTTAGTATGCGAGTAATTAGATTTAGTACATATATTAATATTCTAATTTCTATGAATGTTAGAATTTAAAAAATCGTTAAAGCGGTTTCTCTAAGATATTAAAATAATATTTCAAAAATTTGTTATATTTAAAAAAAATGATTTTTTGCGGATTTTTTGATTTTTTGGGATTATTTTGAGTAACGCTCCAAACCAAATAAAAAATATGATAGTTATTACAATTTGATAGATATCAAATCAAAATTGTATATTTTATTTTCACTATACAAACATCGGTTTTACATCAGGTAGCAAAATAGTTTTACTATCTTGGGTTCTTGTAGAAAAACCGGAGATGAAAAGGATGATATAACTATATGTATATCGAAATCGATTTTGATAATCAAAAAATAAAAATTTCACATATATCCCTTAAATGTATAACTTATAAAATAAATTAAAAATTAAAAAATATAAAATAACACTTGTGTTAAATATTGTAAGTGAAATAATTTACACAAAGTAATTATCTTATAGCCAGTAATTCTCATGGATTAAGATTTATCAGTTTAATGGTATTTAATATTAAAAATGTTAGTTATAAACAGATTTAAGTTCGCCATTGTGCACCCTGCCTCTTTTAAAAAATCCCTCAAACCTATTCATATTATGAATGTACAGTATGTTCCACAAGAAACTATTTCAAAGGAAACATTAAATAAACTAATAGAGATTTATTTCTTATAATAGACTTTAAATCTAATATCGCAATTATCTGACTAGGTATTCCAGTCGCCATTGTTGTCTATTATAGACCGACATATTCTAGTGCATCTCTCACTTAATTTTACCGCATATTCTGGTGTAAAATCTTTCCAAATATTTTTGAGAACCCGAACAATCTGCTGAATGATTGTTTTCTTTTCTTCTAAGCTTTGTCTTCATAAGACCCCAGACTTTTTCGATGGGATTAGCATCTGGAGTCTGTGACGGCCAATCCAAAGTTTCAATGATGAAAACGATGCTGGGATTGCTGTTACTCTCAATGAACCTCGATATCGGAATATGATTACGTATTTCTTGTTTGACGATTTGGAAGGTATGGATGTCCAGAATATGTGGTTTCAGCGAGACGGGGCCACATGTCATATAGCAACACAAACAAATGATCGAATAATTTCTCGAAGAGGGGATATTAATTGGCCGCCTATAGATCTTGCGATCTAACACCCTAGATTTTTTTGAAGGGAAAAGTCTATGCCAACGATCCACAAACAATTGATGACCTAAAGAGAAATATTATTAATTGTACTTAAGAAATTGAGCCGCAGACGTGTGCTGTTAAAAAAAAACAATTTTTTATGTTTTTAAAATTAATTCTAATTTTATTTAATATAATTCAATCTTAAATTTATTAGATTTAATTTGTTTAATTTTTCTTTTATTGAATTTAATTTATTTAATTTTAATTATTAGTTTTTAATTTATTAAATTTCATTTATTTAATTTTAATTTATTAAATTTAATTTATTTAATTTTAATTATTAATTTTTCAATTTATTAAATTTCACCACCACTGTACACGCTTACGTTTCGAGAATTTGAAAAAGACTATTTTATATTAACCAAAACTGGAAAAATCAATAAATAGAAATGAAAGAGACATCACGACGTTTTTCTTGTTGTTCTTGTTCTTGAGTTTTGAGTATGCATACTGTGAACGCCAGGTGTCTGGTTCCATTTCGCTTTCGGAAGATGTCGTTTGTGAAAGTTGAGAATAACAACCATATGTGCGGTTTTTTACACTGCTACATTGGGAAGCAAGCTTAATATTCAATTGAATGAGTTGAATTGCAGTTGCTTCGATCAATTTCACAAATAAATTAAAAAGTTGAATTTATGTTTTGTGTTGTAAATAATTTATTGTGGTGGATGAGACGCCACAGTTACTTACAAGACATTATTTTCCATTACTAAACCGGAACCTGTGTACGATCATTTGAAATAAAAATTAAAATTTAAAAATTAACCTCAAATTGGAATACCTTTTACTTGGCGGAATAATTTTTACAAATAATTTGCATAGAACTAACTAGTAACAAAACATTTAAAGACATATTTCTCGTTGTATAATTTTTAGTACGTATTAATTTGACTTTAATTCCTATTTCTTTTCAGCCATCATCAAGACCAGAATCTGATTTTACATTGGATTTGCCGCGGGCCGAACAATTACGCATCAAAATGAAAAAAGAGAAAAAATTTCGAAATCGTTGCCGCATCGTAATGACATTTTTTAGCCTAATATTTTTTTTATTGACTGTAATGGGCGTTAGTTTAATACTGACGCGTGGTAAACGCATGTTTGGTAGTATGCTTTAATTCCTTAAATATTATTTAATTTAATTGATTAAGATTTATTTAATTGTTAAAAAACTTAAACTACATGTAGAACTAAAAAAAATATTAAATAGAGAGGCTCTACAATTTGAAAAGAATAATGTACTAAAAACGAAGATCAGTTCTACAACTGTAAATTATAATTGTGATTAAATTTATGTGCCTTATTGTTAAGTTTTAAGTAAGGAGTTTACAAAAACGTTAAGACGAAAACTTTTTAACTAAAAATTGAAAACAAACTAAAAACTAAATTAGTAATGAATATTAAATTTATGTATAATCTGACCTGTAGTTACCATTTTAATTTTTACATAATTTAATAATTCAGTTTTATATCAGTATTTTTTATAAATTATTTTTAAATGTGATTTTAGATATTTAAGATAAAACGAAATGAAATTATAAGAACACAATTTGTGTATTGTACGTTTGTTTTATTCAATGTTGGATGATGTAACTTCTTTCATATACGTTCGAGCATATATTTTAAATTTTAAAATCATTTTTTTTTTGTGCAATGAGCAATTTTAATTTAATTTTGTATTTTGCTCTGGCGCATGTAATTAGTTGAAAATAATTATTTTAAATACACTCACCAGCTCAGAAAACGCCAAAATTTCCAAAATGTGATACAAACGTTTTTATTAACACTCTGTTTCGGATCAAGCCAGTTCCCTCCCAATAAATAGGTGAGATAAATTAGTTCAAAATTTAGAATTATCTTAGTATAACGTAATAAAATTTTAAAAGAAATGGTGTGAGTCCGGAACCCACGACAGAAGTGAAACTTAAAGTGTCTAATCGAACACATTTACATATCTAGTTGCGAATTTGAAATTGTTGGCCATCCTGGCTTGAATTAAACTTCCACAATAAAAATGAATTTGTTCCGCGCGAATTTGGTTCGTTTTCTGTTTGTATTGGGCCCAAGACGACAATCTTTTGAAAACTGGATTAAACCCGAGCAATATTTATTCATTTTGAAGAAGTTGTGGAATTGGTTCCCTCGGACTTAATTCGGTCCTGAATTAATTCGATTAATAATTCGATTTTTGTGCGTATTTAGTTTTGTTGTTGTTCTGAATTGATTTTTTTAAGTCCATAGGCCTTTCAAACCAAGATTTTAAAATCGAATCAACCGAGCCAGACTCTTTCTGAATAGAACAAATTAAATATACACAATTTGGGCCAAGGGGCCAAGGCAGCCAAGGGTACAGAATATCAAGATCAACACAATGTGTTAAAGATCTCTTATAGGTCTTTTGGTTTGGGAACTAACATTATGATACGGTATGTCGACAGTGCTGATGTTATAAAGTCTGGGGCCCTATTATGAAATTTTCGATAGTGTTTTTTTTTCTCGATAATATTGAAAATATTCGACTGTTCTTGAAGTGACGACCATTTTATTTCATCAACGAAATTTAATAGAATTAAATTGCAATATTTAATAAATAAAAATATTTTTTTCAAAAATGTGAGTTCCTAATATATTAATATTACATTTGTGTTATATTAATATTATACTACAGAGAAACCACACTACAACGGACATCGACGGGACCAAAAAGGTTGTCCGTTGTAGTGAGGTGTCCCTTGAACTGAGAATTTATGATTTTTTTTATAAACATTTTCTTGGGCTTCTATTTCTAATCCGATTTTGATGAAATTCATCAGCATATCCAATGGAAATGGGATTCTCAAATAATTTGTAGACGAAGTTCTGGAATATGACCAATAAGAAGGAATTTGGTTATTTCTTATCCGATATTGATGAAATTCAGCATGCACGATGGAAATTGGATTTTAAAATGATTTTTAGATATAGTTCTAGAATATGGCCAGCTAGGAAGGAACTTGGCCATTTCCTATCCGATTTTGATGAAACTCAGCATTTCCAATGGAAATGAGATTCTCAAATGATTTTTAGAGGAAGTTCTGGTATATGGTCAATTAGGTAGGTAATTGGCCATTTCTTATCCGATTTTGGTGAAATTCAGCATGCATGATGGGAATGGGATTCTAAAATGATTTTTAGATAAAGTTCTGGAATATGGCCAATTAGGAAGGAATTTGGCCATTTCTAATATGATATTGATGAAATTCAGCAAGCACGATGGAAATGGGATTCATAAATGATTTTTAGAGGAAGTTCTGGTATATGGTCAATTAGGAAGGAACTTGGCATTTATTTGGCCATACAATTAAAAAAAGATTGTTATTTATTGCTAATTAACAATTTTTATTCTTGCACAATATTTCAAGGTGTACGAATATTAAAACATTTAAAATAAAATAAATTAAAACTTAATTAGATAACTAATGCAAAATTTTATAAAAATAAACTTAAAAAGAACAATTTAAAGATTAATAAAAAAGAATTAATAAAAACTTACATTCATAAACTGTTGTAATTCCAATTATCATCTTGATATTTTGATGATGGTTTTCAAAAATTTTATTTTTACAAAGGACATCACAATAGCACTATTATATTTACAATTTAAATATACAATTCTAATAATAGAACGATATAAAATACTTGTTAAAAAAATCTTCTACTACATAAAAATTTGATGTACATCAGTTAAAACTTATATGTCATCCAATTTTATGTGTCCAAAATTTATTGGTCTAAAAAATCATATATTGACTCACTCACTCTCTCTTTTTTGTTAAGTACATTTACATATACACAGTGAAGACAAAAATCAATGTTGATCAATAATTGGTCAATGTATAAAATTATTATTCATATTGTTTACAATTTTTATTATTGGTGATCAAGAGTGCCCAGGATAATTTATAATTAGATTAACTTTGGTTAATGTGTGAAAGTTAAATAAAAAATCATAGATGGCGGGACAATTTTACAAATTTTGTTTTCGTTTTTTATTATTGAAAATTTTAATTGGTTTTTTTTAATATAATTTTGATTTAAATAAAATCAAAATTGTTCACAGAGAAAAGAGTCTGAAGAATAGATTGATATTGGAATCAGCAGAAATTTCCTCTAATTTAAGATATATGGTATTATTAATTTTAAAACGGACACTAACAATCTGAATTATGAATTAAAAAAAAAAAAACAATTAAAATTATCAATAATAAAAAACGAAAACCAAATTTGTAAAATTGGGCCGCCATCTATGATTTTTTATAAATTATCCTGGACATTCTTTATCACTTATAATAAAAAGTGTAAACAATATTGATTGATTGATTATGATGTACGGCCAAGCATTATAGCAGGAACTCCCGGACTCCCAGGCACACACCGTACACTCGTTTATAACAAAACCGAAGGATAGGAAAGGATTATTAGTTGGGACAGACTCAACCCGGTTGCAGACACCTAAGCGATCGATAGTTAGTAAAATTGTTAGAAAGTATATAGTAAAAATAGTTAGCATAGGACAACACAATTTCTAAACTACAGCTTATTCACTACTTAATGATCCTGGAGAGTTGATTCAAGCTAAAATTTAATTCTGAAACTCAGGATTAATTTTAATCCTTATAATAATGATTAATTCTGGAAGTATGTTATATTCTCAAAATTGAATTATTTATTAGCAAATTAAGGAAGAGAAACCTTTAAATATTCTTTACAAAATTAATTACAAAAATTAACATTTTATGAAATCGAGTATGGAGACTTTCCCAATTCTAACCCAAAAAGTTCTAAAAGAACGTTTAAAAATTTAAAATTACTAAGCTACGATTTAAATTAACAGCGCTTGTTTCATTAGTTACCGTTATCATGTAGATAGTTAATTAATTGTTTTCATACTGCAACTAGATTTAAAAATAAAAAGTTAAAAATATACATTTAAACATAAAATTAAACTTAAACTAATCAGCAATTTCCTACAGATCTAGAAAAAGGAAATTAATAAATGTTGAAGCTAATTATTTATAAAATTATATAATATAATTTAAAAATTGATTATGTTACGACGCAAAAAAGTCTAGAATACCAATAATTAAGTTAAGTACTACATGTATATAGGGTATTTACGAAAAATCTCAAATAGAATTCCCCAGATATCTCTGAAAACTAAATTAAATTAATAATTTACCATTATACCATATATTTACTACTTAGTTAATAGAATTTAACTTATATAAATTACTTAGTGATAAATAAAATAAAATAATTATCACAAGACAATACAATTTCTACCCCACATAACAGCTGGATGCTTGTAGTTTCTGAATACTGAGCGGGAATTCACCAGTATATCTGTAGCTTGGCGATGATCTAACAATTATATATAATTAAGTATAATTTATATCAGCTACATATTCTAATGGTTTCCTTCACATTAGTCATTTTCGCAACTTAAAATTATTGTTAAGCTCAAGCTACTTTTATAGTTGAAGCAATTCCGCAAATTTTCCACTTCCACACTACTCCTCAACCTTAGTAAATTAACTGATAACATCCTACAATCCAACAATTCCTTCCATTTATCTCCATTTGCACTCACAAACACAACCCTTAGAGATGTAAACTTTAAAACCTTCAAAACTCAGAAAAGTACTAGTTAAAATTACTAACAGTATATGTAATTAATTAAATTCAACATCATGGTCATTAATATCTCTGAAAATGTATATCACATTAATTGGCTATTCGTTATTTGTAAGATACCGATCATCAATATTTCAAAATTAAGTAAAATTTATAAGTTACCCTGTTTATAATGAACATACGCTTATTAAGTACAGTTTTTCTACTCCCTTGAATCTGTATGACCATTTTTTCATTTATATATTACAGCGCTCGCAGAACGACTGAAATATGGTATTGTAGAAATTTTTTGAAGCCGTGGAGCCGACAAAGATTTTGCCTAAAATCACGGTTGCAATCGTCAATAATGAACTTCGTTTATAAACATACTATATAACGAACACTTTAAATGTGCGAACACACCCAATTTAGTACAAAAATATATGGTTAAAACGAACGTCGATTCTCTATTCCATTTTGATCTACATAATTATTTTTGATCTACATAATTATTTGCTAAAGAGAGAAAACGAATGTAATATACCATACATTTGTAAAACGAACAGGAAACACATATGTACATACGTTTTGTTCTACTATTTTTCTATCGTGGTTTTTATTCGGGAATCACCATACTTTTGTCAGTTCCTGTTTATCCTTCAAATCAGCATTCACCTAATCAGCTATTTAATACCTACTAATTGTGTATAATTTTATTGCTTAATTGGATTTTTTAAAGCTGATTTACTATTGATGCAATTACATTTTAAAACTAAAAGGTATGACATCATTTTTTTGTTAATGTCAATTATAATATGAAATTTTATTAAAACTAACTAAACAATCAAATTAATTTTAGATGGAACGAAAAATAAAAACAATATCAGTTGACACAAAGTTAAAAATTTTGAAAACTGTCGACGAAAAATACTTAGCTACCAAGCTATAGCAGATAAATTTAATTGCGGTAAGGGATCGATATAATCAAAAAAAGGGGAATGTTAGAAGATTTGAACATTATTTTAAAGCGGGAAAAGCTGCGCGACGGTAAATTCCCTAAAATTGAAACAGCACTTTTAGTTTGGGTGAAGCAAATGCGCACAAAAGGAGTACCGTTAAGTGGAACTTTTCTTAAGGAAAAGCTGCAAATTTTGCGGAAAAATTAAATGTCACAGATTTTAAGCCAAATGATGGTTGGCTTGTACGATTTAAGAAAAGGCACGGCTTAGTATTCAAGGATATTGTTAGCGAAAAAGACACAGTTTCTTCGATTGTGTGTATTGAATGGATGTGAAAAAAATTACCGTATCTTCTTCAGGATTACAAAACTGTGCGGGTGGAAAACTGTGTAAAGATCGAGTAACTGTATTAGTCGGAAATAATTCTGATGGATCGGAGATGTTACCGTTATTGGTAATAGGAAAAAGTGCAAAGCCGCGGTGTTTTAAAAATATTAAGACACTACCCGTCTTATATAAAACAACCGAAAAGCGTGGATGACCCAGTTTGAATGGAAGGCTTATTTGAAAGAGTTTAAAAAATTAATAAATAAAAAATTTGTACTTGACGGGAGAAACATTTTATTTATTGCTGATAATTGTCCATCATATTATGAAGTGCCAAATTTTCGAGCGATTAAATTAATGTTTTTTCCACTAAATACGACAGCGATTTTTCAGCCAATGAATCAAGGAGTCATAAAAATTTTAAAAAGCTACTATCGCGAGTTTGTTGTGAGGAGGTTGATTTCGGCTTTGGAATCATCAACAATTGCTTCTGTAAAGTAGGATTTTATTTAGGTACTTATAACCAGCAATTTGAGGAGGTGGTTGATGATAATCTGGGACTATTATGGAACAACCCACGTCTTGAAGCAATTGTCGATGAAACTGCTGTTCTAGATTATATTGGTGTTGATGCAAACGTTTTTACATCAGAAGAAATCAATGAAGACGATATTGTGAAGGACGTTTGCAATGTCGCAAAAAAAATTTGAAGCAGTCCAAATTAACTGACTTTTTTCCTAAGATCTGAATGATCAACTTATTTAACTTTCATATATATCTGTATGTATATAATTTATTTTAAATTACATATTAAATAAATATTTTTGTTTATTTTTAAAAAAAATAATTTCTATTTACATATTTATTGCATTTTTTGAACAACATTTCATTCAATAAAACATAATGAAAGGATATTCGGATATAACGAACAGCGTTCGTTATAAATTCGATTATCTGTTTATAAAAAAACGTATGACTATAATGAACAAATTTTTTTTGGACCTTGTCTGTTCATTATAAACGAATTCTACTATATATTTAAAACTTATAAAACACCTAAATAAAAATCCAATTAGCATCATTCACCTATTGAAGAGATCTTCGCCACCCCATCTACCATCACCACTTAAAAATACAAGTCAGTAAAATAATAAATCAATGAAAGGAAATTGAAAAATTATATTCTTCAAAAATTTTATCGGTGTACCATATAAGTGATATTGACGTTTGTATGTGAAAACTGCAACCTAAACTTCAATAAATCCATTAAGTTAATTAATTAAGTGCAATACATTTAGCATCTCGATTTTCATTTACATAATTCCACGTTGTTCACATTTGTTAAATAAAAATTTGCCATGCATAAATAAATACGTCATTATGTGTTGCAAACCAAATCTCAATTCAACTCAAAATTAATATTTCCATATTAGTATTTTATTCATATAATTTTGTTAATTTATAATCTTTTAATATTAATTCAATTAATTTAATATAATTAATATAATTTAATACAGTTTATAATACCCCGTAAAAAAATTAATCATACCTAAAAAAACAATTACCAGTTTCCGATTATACCAAAACCAACAAAAATGTCTATCTGTTTTCGTTGTTGTTTAAATATTATATGACAAAAACCAATAATGTAGAGTACATTTTCTTGATAGAATCTGTGTAAAGAGTGAACGAGACGGCCTGTATAAACAATTTAGTTGCTTTTGCTAAAAGAATATATTTGTGTCAGTTGTACATAAAATAAAACACCAAAATATGTTTCAGGATTAGTAAAAAATAAAATAAGACATGAAAATAAACTGAGTATATCATTTTGAATCAATTTTAATTTTAATTCTAATTCGATCTAAAATATGAGATATTTGTATTTCGATTTTATGTACAATCGCACAAACATTAAAATCAAAATCATTCAATTATTCAAGAAATCAAGAAACTGGATTTCTTTCAATATAAATTTAACACATTGCCTGATAAATGCATTCCGGTGAATTACATTTCCCGTATTTACTTCACCAATTTCACACTTAATACAGATTAATTAATTAAATAGAGTATAATTAAATTTAACTAAATCACAATATATATGTATATTATACAGTGCTGGGAAAAAAAATTGGGCAAACATATTTTTTTACAAATTGGAGTCTTTTTTTCTAAAATTACAAAACTTTTGAAAGCAATTGACTTAAATTTTATTTTAAATACATTTACGACTCATTTAAAACAAAAAAATCAGAAATACCTACAATTTAGGGGGCAAAATCGATAAATTGCTAAAATATTCAAATCTTGTGGCATACCCATTTGGCACTTAAGGGCGTGGAAGTAATGGAATAAAATAAACACTTTTGTTTTTTTGTATTTTATTGGTTTGTGGAAATTCTATCTTCAATACATAATAATATTTTGTTGAACCGCCTTTTGCCTCTATTACGGCGGTACAACCCCGCAACTGATGTGTAAAAAAATTGGTCAAGCAATTAGTTTATTTTTCGCCTACCGTTCTTGGCCGTAATTAGGGTGCAGATGTTTTATTGCCTGCCAGTATTTTATTGAGTATAAATAGTGCATATTGTTTAAGATTAGGTTATTCTGTAGGTGATCGTAGTCAAATAAAGAATAAAGTGCAATTTCAGTTAAAAAAATGGGAAAAGTTAGTGAGCGATCACAAAAAACAAGAAAAATAAATAAAAAATAAGTGTTTAATTTATGCCATTAATTTAACTCCTATTTTGAATATTTTGGCATTTTTCGGCTTTTCCCCCTAATTTGCTGGTAATTTTTTTTTTTTTCAAAAAATTAGGTCATACATACATGTATTTAAAATGAAACAATAGCTTTCAAAAATTTTATAATTTTAGCAAAAAAAGACTCCAATTTGTAATAAAGTACGAGTACATATGTTTGCCCAATTTTTTTTCCCAGCACTGTATGTATATATTGGCGACTAACCACGGTCACAACACCGGACCGCTACCCGATACCCAATGCCGCACAAACATTTCAACGCTTCATGAACGAAGTTCAAGACATTCTCGTGCCTTCGCAATCTGAGGAACAACACCAACTACACCTAGAACAGCTTTTCCATAGGTTAGGACAGTTTGGAGTTCACATTAAAAGTTCAAAATGCGTCTTTGGCGTGCTAACTCTAGACTTCCTAAGCCACAAGATAACACCTTATGGTATATTACCATCAGAAGAACGAACCAACGCAATCAAAGAATTCCCAGCTCCTACTTCAATCAAAAGTATTCAACGATTTGTCGGTATGATAAATTACTACCACCGATTTATACCGAAACTCGCGCAAACACTCGCATCAATTCACGGTCACTTGGCAACACTACTCAAAAAGCCCAAGACAGCCAAGAATTTCTCGTGGCCCGACGAATGTCAACAGGCATTCACATCACTTAAAATTGAATTAGCCCAGATAACACTTCTGGTACACCCACTGAGCGACTCAAAGCTCAGCTTAATCAATGACGCATCAAACACTGATGTCGGTGCTGTACTACAACAGTACAATAATGAGTGTTGGGAGTCCCTGGGATTCTTTTCAAAAAAGCTCTCGGATGCCGAAACGCAGTATTCCGCATTCGACCTTTATAATTACTCTCAATACTATATATCTGGCAGTCATACACTTCAGATATTTTGTTGAGGGTCGAGATTTCACAATCTACACTGACCACAAGCCTCTGACACGAGCGATTCATTGAAAAACTGAACGTAATCCAAGGCAATCATGCCACTTGGTTTATATTACGCAATTTACATTTCAACATGTTTCCGGACATGACAACGTTGTCGCGGAGACAGTATCCCGCACCACCGACAACGAAATGGCCACAGTCGAAACTCACATCGACTTACAAAAATAGCAAACACTCAAAAAGTTGACCTAGAACTTCAGAATTTATTTTCTGGTTTAAAATGTCACTCTAGTCATCACTGAAACTAGAACTTTTTAAACTCCCTGCCCTCGAAATCATATGCAAAACATCTACTGGGTACAATCGCCCATACATCGCACAACCACTACGTCGAACCATCATCCACACACTACACAACATTTCGCATCCCAGTGTCCGTGCAAAACGTAAATTAATTACCGCTCGCTATTTTTGGCCTAACATAAACAAAGACGTGGGAAATTGGGGTCAGTCTTGTTTATCTTGCCAGCGATCCAAAGTACAACGGCACGGAAAATCACCCCATGACAGATTCCAAATTTCACCTGGTCGTTTCGAACATAGCCACGTAGACATCGTAGGACCACTTCCTCCGTCTAATGGATATTCTTACCTACTCACCTGTGTCGATCGCTTCACTCGCTGGCCCGAAGCCTACTGCATGCCCAATAAGTCTGCTGCAACCAGAGCCACAACATTCGTCAACAATTACGTATCACGATTCGGCGTACCCCTAAACATCACAACTGATCAAGGTACACAATTAGAGTAAAAGCTTTTTACCGAGTTAACAAAACTCCTTGGCTCACATCGGATATGAACAACGGCTTGCCACCCACAAGCCTATTGCATGGTCGAACGCTTCCACCGGCAATTCAAAGCCGCGCTAATGGCCAGAAGCAACACAACAAATTGGAGCTAGGAAATTCGAATCATTTTACTTGGTACCCGAGCAACAGTGAAGGAGAACTGAGCCAGCTTTGAACTGAATGGACGTTTGTTTTTTTTCTGTGTATAATTTTGCTATTTAAAAAAAAAAATATTTAATATAAAATAAAATTGTATTGTACAAATAATAATTTAATAGTATGTGTCGGTAAATATTTTGTGTATAAAGTGTGTAACATAAACTTTAGTGTGATTCGGTTTCCTTGTTCATTGTGTTATTGTGTGGTTTATTTGAATAATCATATGGAGTCGAACATTTGTATGACGTGTGCTGTTCCAGGTGTGTCTGAGAACGTGTTAGTGTGCACTGGATTATGTAAAAAAGTTGCCCACTATAAATGGGTTGGATTGAGGAAAGACGTTTTCGATGTAATTTGTGGTTCGGACAGCATTTTTTGGTTTTGTGAAAGTTGTAAAGCTATTTACAGTGAACAAGTAAAAATTGTATGTGAAATAATGGGATCATTAAAAAAAATTGAAATCCCACTGAAAAGATTCGAGGAGAAAGCACAGGATAATATTAATAAACCAGCGGAATCTCACATTTCCGATTGCATCATTACTGATGATTGTTCAGATGCGATTGCTATGCCTGTTGCCGATCAAACACGAACAAATTGTGCCAAATTAAACCAAGAAACATGTATGGAAACTGGAGATAGATTTGTTACATCTACTGTACCTGCGGTCATGCAAAATCATTCGTCCATGCAAAATCATTTGTCCTCTACGAGAACCTTTGCTGAGGTGACATGTGAGTTCTAGTGTTGCTGTGCCCGCCGTTGAAAATAAAAATCCTCAACATCGGGACAGAAAATCGATTTGTGGTACCAGACAGTTTGCCGAAAATTTTAGGGTAAAGGTCATTGAACCGACAGTATGGTTACACCTTTCCAAATTTGATCCTCATACTAATGAAAATAATATATCTATTATGGCTAAAACATGCTTGGAGGTTGAGGACTGCAAAATATTTAAACTTATTACCAAAGAACGCAACATTGAATCGCTTGAGTTTGTTTGCTACAAATTGGGCATAAAAGCAGATTTACGGGTAAAGGCTCTTGATCCAAATACTTGGCCGACTGGTGTACACATTCGGGAATTTAGTAATACAAATTTTCGGACAGCATTGCCTCCACGTGTGAAGTTTCGGGCAACCACTGCAGCCAACAGTACAACACGTTAAATTCTAACAACTTGAATTGTAGTAAAATTTTTCCAAGTGATAATCTGCAGGTAAATGAAAATTGTTCTATAAAATTTGGCCATTTAAATGTCCATAGTTTGGTTAAACATTTTAATGAAATTACTATTCTGTTAGAGTTATACAAATTTGATTTTCTTGCTTTAACTGAAACTCTTCTTAACAGCAAAATTACAAACAAGTCGCTGCTTATCAATAATTATAAACTAATACGTTTTGATCGTATTAATAATAAGCGATGGAGTGGTGTTGGTATTTATTTTAGGTCTACTGTAACGCAATCCCCCAAGGGATTACGTTAACAGACATGAGAATAGTGGTCTGATGTGGTTTAGTAGCTGGCTAGAGCTCACGGTGCGGCGTGGGGGTTTTCAGACGTATTTCTAATGCTTGAATAACCGCATGAAGAACAAAATTACATGGGCAAAGGGAAATTAAAATTAAATTGCAGCGGCTAAAAAAAAATAATAAGAAGGGAGTGATCGATCCGGAGTGACCGTCTCAATCCCAGGCGATCACCGCCGTGACTGTCACACAGGCCTCCCCTCATCGGCCCGCCTACTGGGATGCTGTTTCCCAGTCGCGGCAGCCACCGATGCCATTATGTGGGAAGGTCGCCCGCATTACAATCCCAGCGACAATCCCCCGGAACGGAGACCGTCACCCCGACGCGATCAACTCATATGGCGTGCCGCCCTCCAGCACAGCCTGTCCTGGAGGAACGAACGGCACGCACGGAACAGGGTGGAAAAGACCGACCCTTCACACGACCACACCTCACATCACTCGATCAATTAGGTTGGATTAACCGCACATCGCACATGGTGCGTCGGAGCACACAACAACAAGAAAATTCAAAGAGAATCTTTGTTACGGTAAAAGAAAAAGAATGAAAATCATTCAAGATAGATTACGTTAAAACTGATTCTACGTTAATATTAGGTTTCACTTTCACTATTTACTGTTTTAAGAAAATTAAGAAAATAACACTAAAAAATATCTGAAAGAAATCAACCGTTATGGGGTCGAACCACACCCAAAACGGACAACCGAGCTGAAGCAAAGAGAAAAAAAAAACAGCGGAAATTCCAAACGCAATTACTCAAAACGATGAAAAAAAACCTGACAATAAATTGCTCTGAGTGGGCTTTTCACCAAATCAGTGCACCACCACGAAACGCCGAAAACAAACGGTAAAAATAGCAATATACATATAATATAGTGAAAATAGCGAGGGAGAAACAAACTGTTACAGACTTTGGAAAACTATAATTTACAGTTATCCAGTTTGTTTGTCCCTTGATTTTGCTTTACCTTGGTTTTTTTTTTTTTTTTAAAGCCGGTCCGACCAACTGCAACCAGCGCCGACGCAGGATCCCCCTCACAAATGGTTGTGCTGCCCCCACGGACGGGAATGGTCACTCGTTCTGTACGTGCTGTACTTGTAAACGACCGTTATCACACACAACTCACAAAATCCCAGTTCGATTTCAGTACAAAACCAATTTAATTTTAATAACACCGGATCACAAAGAAGATGGATTGATAAAAAAAATAGCCACCAGCTGTTCAACTTTTTTTTCAAAAGATTTTTTTTATTTGTATAATATTAGGTTTTTAACTTTTACACAATAACAATTAATTTGCGTAGATGGAAATTTTTATTTTATTTTCAATTTACAAAATTAAATAATAAATTACAAAACCCGCTGGCGAATAAAATAGAGTCAAAATTTTTTTTGTTTTATTTTTTTGTGGTTGTTTATACACATAAACCATAAAACGGTTTTTTTTTTATTATTAGTATGTGTGCTTTTACATCCAATTTTCACAGTATTGTTTTTTATAACTTAATGTTTAACTATATGTTTTACAACTGGACTCACATAATTAATTATATATACCATATGTATTATTATTATTTTTTTCTTAGAAATAAATTACTATCTTTATTTTTATGATCAACTAATAAATTTTATAAATATAACCAAAAAACTAGGCTTTATATAATAAGAAAAAACTGGTCTCACTCGACCGAGCTCAAAACTAGACTAACTCATTTATTTTTTATTTTTTCATCGAAAAAAAATCACTCAAATTTGCCCCCTCTATTTTCTTCATGTTCACCACTCGCATCGCTGTTCGTCTTATTCGTTGTATCTGTGCACATATTTCATCATTTTTTATTTTATTTTTATTATTGTAAAATCTTTATTGGTATTTATGTTTTTTTTTGTACACAAATACAACGAATAAGAACGAACAACGACGACGAACATGACTCATGTCGAATACACCGATCGGTTCAATCCCCACTCAGAGCAAATATCACGCGTCAATTTAAGCCAATGATACCAGAAAGAAAAATAGAATATTCCACATTGAAAATTTTAATAACGCAAACATTCCATCTCATACTACATAATACATGTACACACACCAACTCGCAAGAGATATATATGCTTGTAAATGACAATGAGGAGAACATAGAATAGAAATAAAACAATTAAATGCATAAAAATTTAAAATATGGTCTTGGTATTTTATAACCATAAAAAAATTGTTGATCATTTGAGCGTTTGGGATCTTCGCAAAAATGTTCTCCCTGTTTCAAGTGAAGACGTATGCCAGTCGTAACACTACTTTGAAGTTTAGTAAATTGTTCTCGGGTGCCTTTGGTAAGGTTGAAGTTTTGGCGTCTGAGCTTGTCGGGCGATTTGGTAAAATTCTTATTTTGGGTATTTATAACCCGCCTCCTGCTCACAAATCACTTATTTTGGAAAAAGGAAGATTTAATTTATTTTTAAATTAAAATAGAAATGAAATAAAATTTACTAATGTTTATTCAATTGTGTATTATGTTTGCAAATTTTGGAAAAGGAAGATTTAATTGTTTTTTAATTAAATAAACAGCGATTTTTAGTTATTAATATTTCCACACCAAGAAATAAATGGCGCCACTTTGACTGAGACAGCTAAAACTAATGCTAGCCTAACAATTTATTTCATTTTATTACTTAATAAAAATTGAACGTAAATACAATCTAATCAAAAGTTTTTTTTTTGTTGAGTGCATCAGTGCAACAGGTGATGTAATTTGTTGTAACGAGGAGATGGTTGCCATTTTGGAATGCGCCATATGATTACAATTTTTTTTGTATGTGCATTGATTTGGGACGTACAATAAACATATAATTTTTTTTTTGATTTACGTGCATTTATACAGTTTGTACGTGTTGCGGGTTTTTTTTTTTTTTTGTGTGTCGGTGGTTACTCAAGTGAATTGGAAGTGCTATTTGTAATATATATCACACGTGGCGGCGGTTGTTCTTGTAAGAAAATATAAATTCACACGTGGCGTCGGTTTATGCTGTAAGTTCACACGTTGGAGAATATTCTCTTGTGGTGTGATGTTGTTCCTGCTTGAGTGTAGGAGGTTCTAACGTGACTAGTAACACATTTTTTTTTCTTTTCTTTTATATTTATATATACGTGTAGTTTTCTTTTATTCGGGTGACTTACATACCGTGTGTATATACAGATAGACGCTATGTGTATATATCCATAGGCCTCTATGAAGGTTGAGATTATGTTTCAGTGAGCTTTGAGCAATTGGCGTTGTGATGTGATTCCGGAGTGATTCAAGTGACAGTATAAGATTTTGTTTTTTTTTTGTTAACTTAATCGTATAAGATGGAGCTGCGATGGGGTTTTTTACAGGACCATAATTCCTCCACCAGACTGAGCTTGACAAAACCATCGCTGCGTCCATGAATTAATTCAATTTGTTTTTATCATACACCTTGGTCACTAAACCAATGGTGTTACAACTAAAATGGAATTTTCCATGATGAAAATGTTCTAAATGTTTCTACGCTATTCTAACTGGAAAAGTCATGAACTTTCGAGAAGTTTGGTGTGTGTATATAAAAAGGCGAACAAGATCGAATTGGATTATTAGTATTTGGAACGCGATAGTGTAAACTTGTAAGATTAGTAGTAGTATTTGGTAAGCGACAGTGTGAAGATTAAAAAGGAATTAAAAAGTGATTTAAAAAGTGTTGAAGTGCGAAATAAAAATTATAAGTGTACAATAAAATTTGAGAATAATTTATATAAAGTGATTTTGTGAATTTTTATTAATAAATTGTATTGAAATTGTGATGTAATATTTCTTGTGCTAAATAAATAAATTCGTTGGTGATAAATTGAATTGATTTTGTATTATTCACAATCCAGAGATACGAACCTTGATTGACAAGGCAAAAACGTGCCAATTGGTGACAGCGGTGGGATTGTGAATAATAAGATAAAGATAATGATTCTCAACGAATTAAAAGATTCAGAATTAAAGAGGGAACTTGAGAAACGGGGTTTGGCTACTGATGGTAGTAAAGCAGCTTTACAAGCGCGACTACGTGATGCCATGGAGCAAGAACCATCATGGTTTTGGCGTAGAAATAACGGATAAGGACAACCGTCGGTCGAAACAATACAACTACCATCTGGAAGTTTCGATTTGTCGCAGTTAATAGCTGCTATGAACCAGATGATGGGACAGATGAGTCTAATGAAACAACAAAACGAACGACAGCTAGGAGAAATTAAAAATCACATGGCGCAGCAAGGAGAGCAGTCGAATCAAGAAATGAAACAACAAATAGAGAAAATTGAGCAGTCAAATGAGCGACAGTTGGAACAACCAAATCAGTCTAACCAGGGAATTAAACACGAAATGAAACACCAGATGGAGAAACAAGGAGAGGAAATTAAACACCAAATTACCGATGGTCATAAGAGAATCGACGGTAAACTTCTCAAATTATCTACTAACATACACGGTGAAATGGAGAAGCCGCAATTGAAGATTCAAAAGGTTGACGAAAAATTAGAAACGAAGGTTCAACATGTTGAAGATAAATTGCAAACGGAGATTCAACAGGTTGAAGGAAAATTAGAAACGAAGGTGGTTGTGGGTTGTGGGTTGTTGAAGCTAACGAAGAGGAGAATGGAGCCAAGGAAATCGGGAATGTCCTAGTTAAACCAGATAACGACCATAGAGTACCAATTTGGACTCTAAATCTCTCGGATAAGACGAAACCCATCAAGAAAGGGACAGTCATCGGCAAATGTAACGAGGTATCGACTATAGTAAAATGTGAACAGAAAAGTCCGATTGAAAAAGCCGACATGCAAAGCCAGAAAGAAATGGTAAGAAATCGCTGAGCCACAGAAAGATTCTGTACATCAACTACTCAAACGGTACACCTCCATAGTCTGCAGTACATCGGATAATAACGGAACGACTTCAATGGTAAAGCACCGAATTGATACGGGAGCAGAGATACCAATTCGTCAACCACCCAGGAGATTACCATTGGTAAAACAACAAGAAGTCGACCGGATGGTAACAGAAATGCAGACGGCAGGAGTAATCGAACCATCTAACAGCCAATGGAGCTCACCGGTAGTATTGGTCGAGAAGAAGGGCGGTAGCATGAGATTCTGCGTTGATTACCGAAAACTCACTGCCAATGATCGATGACACGTAAGACACGTTATCGGGTGCTCGAATATTTTCTATATTAGATCAACAAAGCGGCTATTGGCAGGTGGAAGTTCATGAGGAAGATCGCGAGAAAACAGCGTTCAGTATGGGTAACGGGCTTTGGCAATTTAATGTTATGCCGTTCGGATTATGTAATGCCCCTGCAACTTTTGAAAGATTAATGGCGCGCGTGTTAAAGGGATTACATTGGAAGACGTGCCTAATATACCTGGACGACATCATCGTCATTTTTAAAGATTTTGACGAGCATATAAGGAACTTGGCGGAAGTTTTGGATCGGATACAGGCCGCCGGGTTAAAGTTAAGCCCAAAAAAGTGTAAACTGTTCAGAACTGAAGTCAAATATTTGGGTCATCTCGTAACGACCAATGGAATTCACACGGACGAAGAAAAGCTCGCAGCGGTAAAGAACTGGCCAAGACCTAAACATTTACACGAATTTCGAAGCTTTCCGGGGTTGTGCACCTATTATAGATGCTTATAGACGCTCTAGCAGAATTTTAAATCTGTGGTATTTCAAGAAATATGACAGATGCTCGTTATAAATAAAACGAGAACAACGCCTTTGCTACCACAGGCTGATGGAATGGTGGAAAGTGTTTCGATCGCGGCTCGAACAACCAATATTTCGGCAGCTCACTCGTATCAATGATGCAGCAGGAATTTCCAAATTAATATTCCGTAATCAAAAAATAATAACGGTCCAGGTAATGGCGCAGAAACGACTCGAACGCCAGGAAAAAATGCACTTATAAAACCCTCCAGGAATAAATGCGCAATCCAGGCACGAATATAGGTTTTCACAAACAAAATTTAACTTCACCAGGTAATATTTAATAGAAGGAAAAACAATAATTATATTGCGCACACAATAATTAAATTATAACAAATATTATTTATTTTATGATTTTTCAGGTTATAAATGAATTACAAAATTTATTTTTGACTTTACTCAATACAGATCAGAATGCAACTCATCATTAAAAATATATTTTACAAAAACCTTAACTTCAAAACACTAATATTAGAACAGACAACATTAATTATAACACTTCTAGTTTAAGACTATTTACGCGAGATGGCAGTAAGAACCGGTTAGACTCAAATCAAGTGTCAACCAAACTATAAGAATGGCTGTATTTGTTTGTTTTGTAAGTAATTTTGCATAATTTACTTAATTATAAACTAACTTATTATTAATTATATTTTCAGACAAACTAGAAGTGATCAGAAAACATTATCTAAAATGAATAGAATTAAATTTAACAATAACTAAACTATTTAAATCTTATTTTGCACTTACCGGTAAAATGTAAACAGTCACGACCTACATTAACAATACTGTGAACCAATTTGTTGTAATTTATTAGGCAGCGATCAATAAAAATCAATTCTAGTTAATCCTTGTTTTATTCACATAACAAGGATTAACTAGAATTGATTTTTATTGATCGCTGCCTAATAAATTACAACAATTGGCGACGAGGATGGTTGGATGCCAACAATAATTGAAGATTCTATTGAGGATTTTTGTGTCTCGTTGTGTAATCAAGAGAGATTATAAAGTACATCTACATGCGGTATATATACCAGTTTTTTTACATATACGTGGTAACATACATTAAAAATATTGTTGTTGCATTCAGTACATAATTATAGTTAAAAATAATAATGCAAGCAGCGTTTCAAATAGATAAATTCGGTAGGAATACATATTCCTGGGATCGATGGGTACAACGCCTGGAAGGGGCATTTGAGGTGTTCGATACAAAAGAGGAGCGAAAGTTGCATTTGTTGTTGCATTTTATCGGACAGGAGGCGTATGATATAGTGTGTGATAAACTGGCTCCGACGTCACCGTATACGAAGAAATATGACGAAATTATTAATTTGTTACGGGAATATTACAACCCGGCTCCGTTGGAGATTATGGAAAATTTCAAATTTCAACTACGAAAACAGAAAGATGGCGAAACAGTACAGGAGTATCTGGCAGCTTTACGGAAATCAGCTTTACGGAGACGGCATTACGAAACCAATTTGTGTTCGGTTTACGAAGTCAAGTGATTCAAAATCGGTTATTGGAATCAAACAACTTAACGTTAAAAAACGCAATCGAAGTTGCTGGCGCGTTGGAAGTGTCAACGAAGAACGCGGCAACATTACATCGGGCTATAGGCGAGTGCAACCAGTGCAGCAATATAACGAAGAATAATTCGGTAAGATTTCAAAATGTCAACACTACTAGTGCGACAGTAAATAGTAATTATGTTAATTGTAAAAGTAGTTTATATTGTTTTCGATGTGGTGACAAAGCTCATTTAGCACCTAGATGTAAATTTATTAAAGTAAAGTGCAATATTTGTGGTATCGTAGGGCATATAGGGAAAATGTGTCGCAAGAGAAAACAAAAGAATGTAAATCAAATAGAATCAGATGTCAATAATGATAATGATGACAATGATGACAATGAAGTAACTGAGTTAGTGTTAGCAAATATTGACCATTTTCGGAATGAACATTGCTCAAAATTGTTGTTTTCAATTGCGGTGAACGGTAATTCGATAGAGTTTGAAATAGATACTGGGTGCCCGGTTACAATTTGTGGTATGAGTCACAAAGAATTATTTTTTCGAGACTGTGAAGTTTTTCATACAAATTTAAAGTTAATTATTACATACTGTAATACAAATTTGGAAATTATTGGTTACATTAAGGTGACAGTTACACATGGTAATGGGAATTGGTTGCTTCCATTGTATATCGTGAACACGGATCGTCATGCTTTACTGGGTCGTGAATGGTTGAAACATTTGAAATTAGATTGGAATGGAATTTTGAATGTAAATAGTGTGTCGGAGACTTCAGAAGTTCAGGATAGTAGATTAAAAAGTTTATTAACGGAGTACAGGGTAGTTATGGAGGATACGATGGGAAAAATTACAGGAATGCAAGCAACATTAAATTTAAGAGCCGATGCTTAGCCCATTTTTTGCAAAACCCGTTCTATTCCTTTCGCAATAAAGTCTAAAGTTGAAGAAGAATTACATAGCTTGGTACGTGAGGGCATATTTGTCAAGGTTGATCGTAGTGAATGGGCCACCCCATTAGTGCCTGTTATGAAGGCGAATGGCACAATACGTTAGTGTGCCGACTACAAAATTACGATCAACAAATACCTGATCGTTGATGATCATCCACTGCCTACTGTAGAGGAATTATTTGCATCACTAGCAGGAGGTGATAAATTTACCAAGCTAGATTTAACGAAGGCGTATTTACAACTGGAGGTTCGTCCGCAGGATAGACATTTACTAACAGTTAATACCCATAAAGGGTTGTTCCAACCTACAAGGTTAATGTACGGAGTGGCATCAGCACCTGCTGTTTGGCAGAGGCACATGGAGACGTTGTTACAAGATATCGAAGGTGTGGCAGTGTTTCTTGATGATATTCGTGTTACAGGGCCGGACGATAAAACGCACTTAGACCGACTAAGAACAGTATTAGGGCGATTGAGAGATCATAATATGCGGGTGAATGTTAAGAAGTGTGATTTTTTTACGGATAGTATTCAATATTGTGGATACCTAATTAATAAGCAAGGGATTCATAAGCTGAAGGCCAAGATACAGGCGGTACAGGACATGAAACGGCCGAGTAATGTTGAAGAAGTGCGTGCGTTTGTCGGCTTGATAAATTATTATGGTCGATTTTTAAAGAATTTAAGTGCGATTTTATATCCAATAAACAATTTGCTGAAGAAGAATGTTGATTTCAAGTGGGATGCGAGTTGTGAGAAGGCATTTATACAAGTGAAAATAGAAATGCAATCAGATGGTTTCTTGGTTCACTACAACCCGAAATTACCTTTGGTATTGGCGACCGATGCGAGTAGTTATGGGGTTGGAGCAGTGTTGAGCCATATTTTGGAAGATGGATCGGAAAGACCTATACAATACGCATCGCAGACGTTATCAAGTACACAACAAAAGTATACTCAAATCGACAAAGAAGCTTACGCTATAATATTTGGTGTTCGAAAATTTTCGCAGTATTTGTTTGGTAGGGAGTTTATTTAATATGTGGACAATAGACCCCTAATTCAAATTTTATCGCCACATAAGGGATTGCCAACGTTTTCTGCAATGCGCATGCAGCAATATGAATTATTTTTGCGCAATTTTACATTCAATATTAGATATCGTAACACAAAAGAGCATTGTAATGCAGACGCGATGTCAAGATTACCCTTATCAATGGTTGAAAACAATATGCAAGAACCAGATATTGTTGAAATAAATTTAATTGAAACCTTACCAATACGAGTCGCAGATTTGAGTGAAGCTACGTTGAAAGATAAAACAATTAGTAATTTAGTCACAGGATTACGAACAGGATGGGAAGTACGAGCAAGTGAACGTTTTCACATAAACCAAAACGAGTTTTCGTTACAAGAAAACTGTCTCATGAGAGGATCTAGAGCCTACATACCCGGGATGTTGCGGAGAAAGGTGATGGATGAATTACATTCTGCTCATTTCGGTATATCAAGGATGAAACAGTTAGCGCGAAGCTACTGTTGGTGGGACAGAATAGATCGAGATATTGAGGAAGAAGTGAAAAATTGTAGAAAATGTCAGTCGCTACAACCGAACCCACCTAAAGAGACATTCCACTGTTGGCAAGCTCCAACAAATCCGTTTGACAGGGTCCATGTGGATTTTGCGGGTCCGTTTCATAATTTATATTTCTTTATCTTGGTGGACGCATATAGCAAGTGGCCAGAGGTCCACATACTACAAAATATAACTACATACAAAACAATTGAGATTTGTCGGAGAATATTCGCCATACATGGATTACCGTCCGTGTTAGTGAGCGACCACGGCTCCCAATTTACCTCGAAAGAGTTTCAGGATTTCTTAAAGGTGAATGGAATCATTCACAAAATGGGTGCTCCATATCATCCAGCAACTAATGGACAAGCTGAACGATATGTACGTACCATCAAAGAAAAATTAAAAAATTTAGATTGTCCAAGAGAGGACATAGAAAAACAATTACAAAATATTTTATTGACATATCGAAAAATGGTTCACCCAAGTACCGGGAAAACGCCAGCCATGAGTATGTTCAACCGAGATATAAGATCAAGGTTGGATTTGTTGATTCCGTCTAAAAATATACATATACAAAAGAATGTGTACATAGCAAATAGGGAATTTAAGGAAGGTGATAGGGTTTCCGTTAGGGAATACTTACGATTGCGAATAAAATGGAATTTCGGTACAATAATAGAAAGGATCGGACAAGTTCGGTATAGAGTGAAATTAGATGACGGTAGATTATGGGAAAGACATGCGGACCAAATTAGAGCCATTGGGGAAAATATGTTGGACAGAGATAGTTTAGTTGATTCTTTATCTTCGAAGGTGGCGGATTCGATTACAGAACAGGTTACGGTTACTAGGGATGCGATAGAAAGATCCGATCTCATTGAGCGTGGTGAGGATCAGGGTTTAGAGCCAATCACGTGTGTTTCCGGCCTTACCGGCGGGGGAAATTCGGAGAAAGCGCGGGGTACTGTAGTTGAGGACACAGTTTTGGGCAATACATTGCGAAGGTCAAGCAGAGTTAGAAAAGTACCACAGAAATTGAATTTATAAATTGATTAAATTATCAATTATAAGTATATTAAGTAATGAATTTTGTTAAAAGATGTTTATTAGTATATACTCATATTAGTTATAAGTTAAGTAATGAATTTTGTTAGAGAGGGAAGAACTAATATAACTGGCATTACGTTGCACGGGTTATTGGGTTCAACGATTATTAATTATCGTTCAGTGGAAACGAGTAATGGGTGGGGAGTGCGTTTTAAGTTGTCACGAAAGTAGGAACAAAAAAAGAAATGTATAATAGTTTTTATAATAAAATAAATGTGAATAAAACAAGGATTAACTAGAATTGATTTTTATTGATCGCTGCCTAATAAATTACAACACAATTAAATGCAAAATATTAGGTGTATAAATATTAAATTTATGAATTACAAAATAAAATTAAATATCAATTATAATTTGTCTTAATTATTATGTTACATCTAAACGTCCCGCCCGCCCTGAATCACTTTGATTCAGCTCTGGTTGTATTTCTTCATCTTCAAGTGGTAGTTTACAGATTTTTGAAATTGAACGTTGTAATACCGTATTTGACCGAGCTATCTTGGCTGTGACAATACGTACTAATCCATCATGTCCTGGATGAACATTAATAATCCGAGCTAATGGCCAATAACATGAGGGCGCCTTATTATCAACAATTAGCACAATATCCCCAACTTGTATATTATGTGCTCGCTCGCACCATTTAGTTTGCATTTCTGATAAATTTGCTTAACGATTTTCCATCTTGAATATTTGTTGCTTGTAATATCAATTTCTTCGACTTCCGGTAAATCTGTTAATGATCCTCCAATTACAAAATGTGCTGGCGTGATTGCATTCATGTCTTCGTCAGCTTCAGCGTATAATGATCGAGAGTTAATGGCAGCTTCAATTTTTATAATTAACGTGGTGAATTCTTCCATCGATAGTATGTGCGTTGTTTGTTACCCTTTTCATGCTTTCTTTCAGTAGTTTTACTGAGGCTTCTCGAATGCCTCCCATGTGATGTGCGCCTGGTGGAATGAAATGCCATTTTATCTCCCACCTTAAAAGATATGAATATATTTGATTAGTGCTATTTTTTAGGAATGCATATAGCTCCTTTAAATGATTATTGGCACCGACAAAATTGGCGCCGTTGTCACTGAAAATATTTTGACACGGCCCACGTCTTTAAATGAATCGCTGCAATGCTGCTAAGAAACCCTCTGATGATAAATTTGTTACTACTTCATTGTGTACAGCCTTAGTTGCTAAGCATACATATAGGCATACATATACCTTAATAGTTGGCTGGCCTCGACGTGGTGTAATTTGGCCTTCAAATGGCCCACAATAGTCAATGCCCGTATTAGCAAATGCATGTGTAAACTGCACTCTGCACGCTGGTAAGTCTCCCATTAGTTGGTTTTCTCTTGAGGGTTTGGCCCGAAAACAGCTTATACACTTATGAATTATTAGTCTGACAATGGTTTTGCATTTCAGCATCCAATATTTTTGACGCAATAGTGATAAACTACAAAATTTTTGGTAATCTCGAACTAATGGTTTACTAATTATTGACTTGTTGGATAATAGTATCGGATGCTTCATCTTGAAAGTACACTTTGAATTTGTCAATCTGCCAACCACTCGAATTAACTTGTCATCATAAATAAATGGATTAAGCGTTCTCAATTTACTGCTATTTGTTAATGGTTTTCGTTCCGATAGTAATTGGTATTTTTCTGCGAATTGTTTTCGTTGTTCATATACACAAATGCGATGCGTAGCGGGTTGAATTTCTTCCACTGTTGGCCGCAAAGGTACTCAACTTTGGTCAGTAATTCGTGATGCACCAACGTTAGTCTTGAATTTCTTTACATATTTAATAATGATTGCTAAATTATAACACATTCTATAAAATCTTGAGTGGTTCGACAGAAAATTATCCATAAATTCATTTATAGTGATTATATAGAAGTTCACCTCCTTACGTTCTTCTTATATTTCGACGTATTAGTCTTGCGACTTTCGTTTTTGCAATCAAAATGGTAGACTTCCTTTCATCACCTTCCCCGGAAATTGCATATATTACGGCAGAATATGCTAGTTCACTGGCATCACAAAATCCACATAACTCAATCTTATCCATAGAATTTAACCACCAGGGAATCTTAATTTTGTTTATTTGTGACAGACTTTCTCGCAGCTTCAGCCAATCTTGTTTTGTTTGTTGTGGTAAAATGTCATCTCATGTAATTGGTTCTAACCAGAGACCTTGGAATAATATTTTTATTTTTATACTTAACGATGATATCCAACCTAACGGATAAATAATTTGCTGGCATCTGATAATAATCCACGTTTCGTTAGATAGGCGGATTTTGGTAATTCACATTTGAATGTAAATTCGTCCCGGCATGAATTCCAAATTAGTCCCAGCACCTTTGGTTTGAACACTATCGTTTGAAAACTCTTTCTCAATGTTTACCTTATTCATCTGTACAGTTTCGGCATGAACATTTTCGTTATTTGACCGTAATTTTCTTAGGTTAAATCCAAATTCTTGTAGTGTTGACACCAGTAAATGTTTCAGGTTAATTAATTCGTCAGTCGTACTTGCTCCGCACATCACGTCATCTACGTATACATCTTTAGTTAGCATATTGGATACTTGTGGCAATCTAGATGATGTTCTATTGGCTACTTCTTTGATGCACCTGGTTGCTAAAAATGAAGCTGGAATTGTACCATAAGTTACTGCGCATAATTGATAAACTTCTGGTAATTCATCTGTATTTGTTCGCTAAAGTATTTGTTGATATTTGGCATCGTTTTCCTGGATCCAGATCATTGTTTCGATAGTTACTGAACCTCTAGAGACTGTCACGATTTAGGTAGGCTTCGAGCGGAAATGGAGGGTTCTTTGTCTCCAGGGCTAATGTTCAGACAAACATTGTTTGTGACTTGATAAAACTAATTTTTTATTTGTATTTCGGCATTATCAGGCAATTACCTCTTTTAGTCAACACCACCAAATTTTGGGTTCTTACCACATAATTTCATACAAATATTCTCAAAAAAATAATTTTTTTTTTTTTTTTTAATTAAAAGATTTGATTAATTCAATTAAATACTATAAAAAACTTGTTTATTCATTCAAAAGCAATAGTTATTTTATATAAAAACAAACAACGAACACTTCATTTTTTTTTTTTAAGCAACAAAAAAACCAAAAGGATTTGAGCGATTTCGATTTGCCAAACAATAGGTAAAAAATGTATGTGTTAAAAAAACTGAATATTAATTTGCTTATCTCAGCTTTCCACTGATGAGCGCTCACTGGTTGCTGTTAAGATTGTGTTCGTTACCTAAACACCGAGAAAATATTTCCACTTATGGTAAATCACTCAAGACCCGACTTTGATTTTACTTTAGAATTTATAATTTAATACAAAAATGAGTAAACGTTTTTCAAATAAATTTTGTTTTATGAATTTAAATAACCACACTAATGGCTAAAATTGATTTTAAAAAGAAAATCTAGTAATAGCTAGTAATAACGCCCAAAAAGGTTATAGCCGTATTTATGGATGATTTCCATCAAATTTCTATTCCTATAAGCCAACAGCAACTAAACAGAGAACCAAACTAAATACATATGTTTACCCACTAGATTAGATTGTATAGTTAAATGCTTACCATTCGCCTTATTTTTTCTTTATAAAAAAAAAATTAATTATCTCACGGGCTCTTTAATATTTTTTAATATTCACATTTATTAATTTAAAGAGCGAGCATAACCTTATTTATTTGTTTAGTTTTTATTTAAAAGAAATTAGGATGTATGCTCACCAACGTACCTCTTAAAAAGTGATCGCCCTCCGATCATCTCAAATTAATTTTTAATATTTTGCATGGTAACAAAAAAATATCGATGGTTTTAACGGCTTATGTATTACTACAACAAAAAAATTGGAAATACCGGACGAGCTATACTCTACCTAATGTTCTATTACGACCCAATAAGTTGCAACAACAAATATAAGAAATAAACAAAAAAGTATATAAACATCTCTGTGTACATAATATTTGTACCAAATAAATGCAAGATTCCAATTCATTGACCTTAACTAGCTAAATGTGTATTGGCTTAATTGCAAATATTATGGGCGCATCTAGCACAGGTAGAGTCTACCGAAAATACTTAGACTCTACAAGTCTACATGTGCTGGATGCAAAAAATCTCAGTAAAAATATGTAGACTCTACAAGTTTTAATGATACTAAAAATATTAGTCTACATTTTTAAGTAGATTATTTTGGTTTGAGACTTGGATTTTTTTTGACATTTGTATTACTAGTTCATATTTATAAACCAAAAATAAACATGATTCAATTTTTTTAAAACTTCCTCAAATTTAATTATTTGGTAAAAATTAAAAACAACTCACAGAAAAATGTCAATTTAATTTATTACGAAATTTCAACAAGTTATCCAATACAAAAACCAAAATAGATACGTAGATATTTATATCCAGCACATGTAGAGTCTACAAATATGATTAGTCTTTAAAGGGAATATATATTTTAATTAAGGTTTGTTTCCTCTCTTTCCTACAAATAAACAATATTTTTCTCCCAACATCTTAAAAGCCTCTTGTTTTAATACTGTTTTTTGGTATTAAAGTTGGCCTTTTTCTTACTATTTTATAAAATGTGTGTGTTGCTAAGCTACACTTTTAATCCTTGGTGTAAAAGTAGGTATTTTTAATACTATAGGAGAAAAATATTATAGTGAAGACACAATAATATGTATAATGTATATATTACAAGTAAGTACAAATTATGTAATTAAAATTTCAAAATTGAAAGTAATTTTGTTGAAATATTTTGTGAAACTAAGGAGATCATGACTTTTGTTTGGTTTGACTATTGTAAGTGTCAAACTGCCAAGCTATAATTATAATATTTTTCTTGCGAACAAAATGTTTGAATCAGAAGATTTATCAAATTTACCTCCGGATGTAGTTCAAACAGCAAAGGAAATTGTATTAAACCTATTGCCATCAAAATCACGTAAGATTTACGAGTGCGCATATAACCGATTTTTGAAGTGGTGTACTGAAAAAAATGTGCAATCTGGATTATATTCAGAAAGCGTTCTATTGGCATACTTTGCCAATTTGTCTACGAAGATGAAAAGTTCGACTCTTTGGGCGCAATATTCTATGGTTAAGGCCACATTAAATTATAAAAATGGCGTAAACATCGAAAAATATTCCAAATTGCGAGCATTTTTAAAAAAACAGAATGTTGGTTACACAGCAAAAAAATCGAGGGTTCTCGATAAAGCACAAATCGACTTGTTTTTAAATTTTGCTCCCAAAGAGTCGAACTTTTCATCTTCGTAGACAAATTGGCAAAGTATGCCAATAGAACGCTTTCTGAATATAATCCAGATTGCACATTTTTTTCAGTACACCACTTCAAAAATCGGTTATATGCGTACTCGTAAATCTTACGTGATTTTGATGGCAATAGGTTTAATACAATTTCCTTTGCTGTTTGAACCACATCCGGAGGTAAATTTGATAAATCTTCTGATTCAAACATTTTGTTCGCAAGAAAAATATTATAATTATAGCTTGGCAGTTTGACACTTACAATAGTCAAACCAAACAAAAGTCATGATCTCCTTAGTTTCACAAAATATTTCAACAAAATTACTTTCAATTTTGAAATTTTAATTACATAATTTGTACTTACTTGTATAATTAGTTTATAATAAGCATTTCTTCGTTGAAGAAAAAATAGTATGTGTTATTCGGATTAAAAGTGACTTTGTTTGACTCGCAAATATTTGCTTTTGCTCGGCTACGCTGCGCTTCGCCTCGCATGCAAATATAATTGCTCGTCAAACAAAGTATCACTTTTAATCCTAATGACACAATGTACTATTAAGTTAGATTCGGTTTATTTTTATTATGGACTGACTTTTGATAATTTTGTTCCTAACATTAGAAAGTAAATTTTGTAACACGATGTCACGTGAAGATTGAATTGTGGGGCCGGTCTCTAATTCATCATTTAACGACAAATTTGTTGTGGACTTGGTTGACTCATCGAAAACGACCCTTAACCGAGTGGTAAAACTACTTTGTTTTAACACCCCGTGATGCGGCAGATAATAATTATTTGGGTTTGATTTGCCAATTAGTTTCTTATGACCCAGCTTTTCGAATTCGGCCATAAAATCGAAATACATTAATTTGAACGTAGTGTAACGACTCGCATTTGTCGTCGATTACATCTCTGATTTTATTCCAATTATTTTATTTATCGACCGGTATTATTAATATGTTGTTAACTTTTATTGCCTAATAAAACGGTATGGTTTTTATGTTACGCGGGAAATGTTCGGAAATGAAAATAAAAAGAAATATATTTTAGCGGCTGAGAGGCAGTCAGTTTCAAAATTTCGAGAAGAAAACAACTATAGTAATGTATTCACCTTGTGTTTAAAACATATACAAATTTTATAAATTTTTGCTCGATTAAAAATTTAAGAACATTCAATAATAAGTGCACAACTGTATAAAGTTTTTCCTTGTGCTTTAAAAAAATTGTATAAATGATGTGCATAAGAGTTGTGAAAATTTCATGAATAAACAAAATATAATAGATAGTTTAAAGTAATGGTTAATTATAAAATTATTAATATCTAATTGGTGAAATAATATAAAAAAAGACCAATTTGTTGGTTTATTAAGTACATAAATGCGAACATACGATTAATCATGTTATAAAAAAAAATTAATACTGTTCTGTGGATGTTATGTACAACTGTAAAACATTGTAAATGAAAATATTTTAAATTGATAAACAATAAAATCTTGAAAATTTATGAATTAAACTACAGTGTGCATTTAAATTATTTTATGGTGAATGTGAATAATTAGATAACAACAAATATCATCCTTTAAATTATACCTATGTATCTAAACGCTGGTCTATTGCAAAGCAAAGTTTTAATTTATAGACTTTTTAAAACACCATCGTATTGTTTTATGTCGATAGTATGCTCGATTACAGTATATCCCTAAAATTCTGTACAGCATAACCAATTCAATAAACGAATCGCACTTGATGTTGAGTGAAAAACTAAATCATTAATAATCATCATCATTAATGAGAATAATATCATTCATAACACAGTTGATCAAAAACCTCATCATTATAATAAACGATTCGGACATCATCTGTAGCGGTGCCAACTTAATTAGCGAGATAATAAGTTCAACTCTAAACTACACAAGGACCTACCCAACCGCAGCATTGTCAGAGGTTTGGAACAAGCATTTCTTTAATGTAATCAACCAGTAGGTGTAAACCAAATTTTTGTTATTATTTTTATCTTAATATTATTGTTTCTTAAATTGCAAATTTTTCATTTTTTTTTCATTTTCATTTTCAAGTCAATTTCTTTTTAATTGATGTAAATTTTGTTTATGGTGAAATTTTCGGTTACAACTTTTATGTGTGCAAATGTATAAATTGGGATGATTTTCTAATTTGAGCTTTATAGTGAGTGAAGGTCTACTAATTCCAGATGACGAAATAGTTTTTTTTTATAAGCACAGCTAATTAAGTTTTGTTGAAGTCTGTATAAACCCCGCCTACGCCGTGAGTTATTAGCCGGAAATGCTGTGCACAGGTAGCTTCAACAGAATGAGTTTTGTTAACGATTTTTTGGCAAATAGGCTAGCCAATCGTTACAGTAGTGTCTCGTTGAAATCGTCCCTCCATTAATAGTAATCTTTTAAAGGCGATGTTATAAGTGGACCCTAGTTGATCGGGTTGAATTTTAAATGGCAACCTGACGATGAATTATCAGACGCAGCCGTTGTAGTTTTTATAAAAGATTTTTTACACGGATCATCTTCAGAATTCTCAGTGAATTTAGGCACATTCTCAATTTCCTAGAATTTTCTCAATGAATAATCAACATCCAGCATTACATTTAAATTTATGGTTGATATAACATTCTCATTAATGTTTAATTTTCCAAGTGTAATTCAACCAAATTTTGTATTATAGGCGGTCATTTCATCACTTTGTACTTTGCCTTCACTCAACATGTCAAAGAATATATATGACCCAAGTAAGTAGTTTTGGATGTAATGTTGCAATATATGGTACAATACAAGGGTGTACGTCTGATCTACATATATGTTTCCTCATCGTTGGAAATGTTTATTTTGACCACACCCTTTGCCTTTCTAACATAGGAAGAACCCAAACCCTTAATCGAAATGGACGTTGGCTCCCTTGTTAGCCTAAGTATTTTAAAACTTCGCTAGGAAATAAAACTGACTTCGGATGCAGAATCCAACAAAGCTCTATAAATACGATACGTTCCCCTTGAATTCTTTACCCTCACTAATACTGTAGGTAAAATGCATATATTGTCGGACCTTGCACAATGTAGACTGGTTATATCTGTTGAATTTTCATTTTTAATAAGACCCTCTTCTTGACTTCGTTGATCTTCATGCAATAGAATGTGATGCTTTCTATAGCATTGTTGGCACCTTCCTTTGAATCGACAATTATAGACCTTATGGTTCATGTTTAAACAATTAAAACTTTGCTATCAGCAATGAATTGGCGACGTTCAACTATAGATAAATCCTTGAATTTTTTACATTCATACAACCTAAGTTTTTCGATTTTGCATAATTCGCATGTTGTTAGTGTTGTTGTTGTTGCAAATGATTTGCTACTCAAACTGATTTTATTTGAGTTGATTTAACTGATGTGCCATAACTCTCTAATGCATCAACACGGTTTGATAAAAATTCCAAAACTTTATTGAAACTTGGAAACTCGTTCTTTGCCGAGAATTCAGCCCATTCACACTTTGTATATTCATCTAATTTATTAAGTACTAAATAAATTAGCCACGGATCTCGGCCTTCTGCTTTCGTTCCCAAACTCTTCAGACCCCTTAGTACTTCATCACATACATCACGGATTTGGCGAATATTAATGGAATTTGCTTGAGTAATTGGGCGTTGTTCAATAAACTTTCGAACGAATGAGTTTATGGTGTATCGTTTACGATCGTATCTTTTTTTCTATTTATCTAACGCCTCTGCATAATTTGTCGAAATAACGTTCATATGTTTCACTAAATTGGCTGCTTGATCGGTCAAATAGCTTCTTAAATAATGGAACTTTTGAATATCTGATAATCGTGAGCATTCGTGCACTTGTTGAGTAAACATTTCATAAAACGATTGCCAATCCGTGTAGTTCCCCGAAAATTTTGGAATTTCTAACTTTGGCAATTTTGTCTCTCGCATATCACATATCATACCAAGATTGGATACTGTTGTATTCGCTGCTGACTGAAACCCTGCACCGTCCCAACTTCATTTTATTGACATCATTTCATTGAAGTCACCAATTGCTGCGTAATAAATGTCCTCAATTTCAAGAAACTTTGATACTTCTTCGGTTTTGTAAGTGAACAGCTTAGTTTCAGCATCTATATACTGAGTTAACAATTTGTCCGCCCGTTTGATTCTGACGTGAATGTTTTGAATATTTATCTGCGTTGCGCCAAGATATTCTTTGCATAATACCGAATTTTCTTGAGTAATTCCAACAAAATGCTCATTTTTGTCATGCACGCATCTGCCTCGGCTTTATTCATTTTTAATAATATTGTTTGGCGCACAGTACACTTTAAAACTTGGTTAAAATAAAAAATGATTTTATTTATTTTATTATATAACCGCACGTACAATGGAATTTTCAACCGAACAATAGAACAACAACGGCGGTATTTATCTTGAATAACCGCACAACCAATTTTGCAAATCGAGAAAAAACCAAAAATGGTGGAGGTGAAACCGCATGTAATTTAATAATTTTTTTTTTTATAATGCAGATATATTGAAAAATTCTACTTCTCTGACTTTCTGTTGAGTAAAATCCCGTTATGATTTTGTTCGAACTTCATCCATATCAACAAATGTGTCCACAATAAACTCCAATATTTGTTCCCATTTGTTTCCATACATTATTGATTTACATTAATTCCGTGATCCGGCTCGAAGCACCAATGTTTCGATCACGGCTCGAACAACCAATATTTCGGCAGCTCACTCGTATCAATGATGCAGCAGGAATTTCCAAATTAATATTCCGTAATCAAAAAATAATCGGCCCAGGTAACGGTGCAGAAACGACTCGAACGCCAGGAAAAAATCCACTTATAAAACCCTCCAGGAATAAATGCGCAATCCAGGCACGAATATAGGTTTTCACAAACAAAATTTAACTTCACCAGGTAATATTTAATAGAAGGAAAAACAATAATTATATTGCGCACACAATAATTAAATTATAACAAATATTATTTATTTTATGATTTTTCAGGTTATAAATGAATTACAAAATTTATTTTTGACTTTACTCAATACAGATCAGAATGCAACTCATCAATAAAAATATATTTTACAAAAAGCTTAACTTCAAAACACTAATATTAGAACATATAACATTAATTATAACACTTCTAGTTTAAGACTATTTACGCAAGATGGCAGCAAGAACCGGTTAAACTCAAATCAAGTGTCAACCAAACAACAAGAATGGCTGTATTTGTTTGTTTTGTAAGTAATTTTGCATAATTTACTTAATTATAAACTAACTTATTATTAATTATATTTTCAGACAAACTAGAAGTGATCAGCAAATATTATCTAAGTTAAGTAGAATTAAATTTAACAATAAATAAACTATTTAAACCTTACTTTGCACTTACAGGTAAAATGTAAACAATCACGACCTACATCAACAATACAGTGAACCAATTAAATGCAAAATATCAAGTGTATAAATATTAAATTTATGAATTACAAAATAAAATAAATGAATGCAATCACGCCAGCAACAAATATTCAAGATGGAAAATCGTTAAGCAAATTTATCAGCATTTTTGGCAAAGATGGCATAGGGATTACATCACAACACTACTGGTGAACTAGCATATTCTGCCGCAATATATGCAATTTCCGGGGAAGGTGATGAAAGGAAGTCTACCTAAAGGAAGTCACAAATATTTTCCAGTATACATAGTTCAGGTATCTTTGTATGTGCGCTATAAGAGTATTATCTATAATATTATAAAAACATGATAAATCTCCTGCTACGCACATGAAAGATGGTAGAAAATATTTACATTTAATGTGTTTTGGTGGTTTAGTATATAAGATTATGTTATTTGTATGCTGGTGTTGTTTTTCACTCTTTTTGTTTTTTTTGTATTCATGAAACAACTATGGTGTTCTTGATAAATCATGAACTATACAAGCACAATGAAATCTTAGAGTATTCGACTCAAATAGGATTCTTATACTTTGTATAATCGAATAAGTTTGAGTCGAATTGGAAGCCACATTATACAATTCATTTAAAATAGTTTATTTAGGTATGATTAATAATTTTTTTACAGGGTATTGCAAACTACATCAAATTGATCTTAAATTAATTTAATTATTATTATAAAATTATAAATTAACTAACGATATAAATAAAACGCTAATTTGGAAATGTTGATTTGAGTTGAGTTAAGATTTGGTTTGCAACACATAATGACGTATTCATTTATGTGTGCAAAATTTAGATTAAACGAATGTGAACAACGTGGAATTATGTGGAAACATTTCGGAAGGCTAAATGTTTGAATTTAATTATTAAATTATTGGAATTTATTGAAGTTTAGGTTGCAGGTTTCACACACAAACGTCATGATTACTTATGTGGCACACCGATCATTTTTTAAGAAAATTATGTTTCATTTTCCTTGCATTGATTTATTATTTTACTTACTTTGCATGCATGATTTGGCAGGCTAATACGTACGAGAACTTAGTTAAAGTTTTATGGATATATTTATATTTATTTATAGATAAAGAAATCAAATTCTTGATTTCTTGATTAAGTGCATGATTTTATTTTTGTGCGGTTGTACATGGAATTTTAATTACTAAATTCTAATAATTGGATCGTACTAAAATTGTTTTAACTTAATTTGATTTATGCCATAGTTAATTTCATATATGCATTTATTTTTACGCATTCTTGAATGTGTTGTTGTGCGTTATTTTATGTAAAATCGATACAAATGTATTCTAGAAGCTTGATTCATAGTAGGGTCAACGATATGTTTATACAAGCCGTCTCGTTCGCTCTTTACACAAATCTTATCAAGAACATGTAATATTTGTTATTGGTTTTTGTCATATAATATTTAAACAATAACAAGAACGGAGGAACATTTTTGTTGGTTTTGTTATAGTCGTCACAAATATTTTCCTGTATCTTGATATATGGAACAGGATTGTTTGTATGCTCGCTGTAGGGGTTTTGTTTGTGTGGACATTATAGTTTATTATATTATAATGAAACATGATATATCCCCAGCTATCCACTTGATAGATGGTAAAAATTTTTACCTTCAATATGTATTGGTGGTTTAGTATTTAAGATTATGCTATTTTATTTTGACGTGGTTGTCTCTTTTGGTGATATTTGTATTCATGAGACACTCATAGTGTTCTTGATCAAACATGATCTATGCAAATGCAACCAAAAATATTAGTGGATTCGACTCAAATAGGATTCTTATACTTTGTATAAAATAGTAAATTTGAGTCGATACGACCGTCCGGAAACCGTCATATATAATACATAATATAAAATAGTATATTTATGATGAAAACTTTTTTTTACAGTTTAGTAGATACTCCTTATGATGGCCTAACAAGCCGAAATCGATTGAGTGATTTTCTAAACCTATACATAATTGCGAAATATTAATACAAGTGTTTTTTAAAAAAAAATTTAAAAAATGTGTGTATTAAGTGTGTTTCGCCAGGTGCCACGGGAGATAGTGTAAAAAGTGGTATATTTAGATATGATTTATTTTCTTATAGGGTATTATAAACTACATTAAATTATATTTAATTCATTTTTTTAATATTATAAGTTTAAAAATTAACTAAATTATATAAATAAATACTAATTTGGAAATATTAATTTTGGGTTGAGTTGAGATTTGGTTTATACACATAATGACGTATTTATTTATGCATGCCAAATTTTTGATTAAAAGAATGTGAACAACGTAGAAATATGTAAAGGCAAATCGTGATGCTAAAAGTATTGAACTTAATTAATTAACTTAATGGATTTATTGAAGTTTAGGATACAGTTTTTACATAAAAAAGTCAATTTTACTGATATGGTACACAGATAAAATTTTTAAGAAATTATTGTTTCAGTTTTCTTTCATTGTTTTATTATTTTACTTACTTTGCAAGCTTAATTTTGCAGGGTAATATGTCTAGAAAAGGAGTTGAAGTTTTATGAAGTATATAAGTAATAAATTTCGTAGATATTGATTTTTGTTTATCTTAATTATGTCAACAAGATTAGTAAAATTAAATCATTAATAAGAATAAGAATTTTGAGGTCCTGATTTAGATTCAAAGAATCCTGAGTCATGGCATTGGATTACAGAGGAACGATCATCTAATCATGAGATTGTAAACGGGTTGAATCTGTCCCAACTAATAATCATATGTTTTCCATAGGTTTGGGGATGTGTAAATGGTTGTTCGATGTTTACCCGGGAATACTGAAGATCCTATTATAATAATTATTCATTTAAATATTAAAATTTGGTATTATGGTGTTGCATTAATTAAATTTAGTTTTCAGAGTTGCCTGGGAATTTTTATATTAATTTTATTTGTTGATTCTTGATATACTTATAGTACCTAATTGAATTATTGATAAGTCTAGGTGTTGTGGTGCTGTAACATTATCATTTAAATCATTTAAATGAATTTTATAAAACAATTGAATCTATAATCATATATTTTCTTTTCTGGATTGGTAGGAAATTGATGATTAGGTTTAAGTTAAATTTTATGTTTAAATAGTTTAATGTTTATGTTAATTCTTGTTACAGTAAGTAATTATTATTTAATTGGGTATAAAAGGATCATGAATAAGGAAATATAGGTTATTTTAAATTTTTCTTAATTATTTTATTAGGTTAACTAACGAAATGCGGTCAAGAGTGAAATTACAACATTAATAATAACTTTTCTTTTAAGGCTTGTTGTAAATTTGGGGAGTCCTGAGTATCCGGCCCTGGATTCCAGAGAAAGGATCACCCAATAGAATTTCTTTACTTTCTTCCACGGCTTGTTCAGTTATTATCTTGGCGCCCAATGTTTGGTCGTCATGTGCCTGGAATATTTTTTCATCGTGTTCAACAAAGCTTCTAGCTTTATCTTCATTATTTTCAGCTCATTTCTCACCTACTATTCTTATTGGAGCAACCTACATTATTAATCTTTTGGTTCTTTTGGTTACTTTTCAAAGTGAATAATCAGTATGCTCTCATTAGTTAATTTTCTTATATAGTTACCTATCGATTCATCTTTCAATTCTTTGATCTCTCTTCTTAATTATTGAGTGAGATTGTTCAAATTTTTTTTTTATATTAGGGATCCTTGTTTGCTGCCATATACTTCTCGCTCTTCTATTTTTTGCTAGAAGCTCCCTAATTTAGGATAGTTGTTTCACTTTATTTTATTTTTAGTTTCAGGGATATTTTCCCAAGCTGATTGCTTAGTATATCATTTACAAGTTTGTGATCTTCTTTTTTCAATTGCACCTCATTCATTAATGTAACCATTAAGTTAATATTTAGGATTAATTTCTTTCTGAAAGATTTTTCAATTAATGTGAGGATTATCGGAGAATGATCAGATCTAGTTCTTTGTTTGAAACAGTTGAAGTCCTTTACGTTTAGTCCTTGTTAACCTAAAGCACCAGTAAAAATGTTTTGCTTTAAAGTCTCCTCCAAATACAAATCTTTTTCTTTGTTTATTGAGGAACACGAAATAATCTTTTTCTTTCAATGAGTGCTTCGGTGTACCGTAAATACCATCAATACTAATACAACTATTTTTGTCTTAATGTCAACAGCAGTTGCTGGTATTTTTTCTGTTTCACATTTAAACTCTTGATAGTGATGAATACTAGTTCTAATTTTAACTGCACTACCCCCTTTAGTAGGTGTTTAGGATCAATGGTGTGTTATACACTGCGCCAATTAAAAAACGGAACAGAAATTTTCTTCGAAAAAATACCCAGATTTGAACGCTTGTATCTTGGTGAAATAACACCTTTCAAAAAAAATTCTAGTTGAAGTAAATTTTGTTTTCTTTTCGATACTGGAAACCGTTTTATATTATATTGTTTTTTATGACTTTAGTAAAACAAAAGATGTCTAAAAAAAAATTGCTGCTGTTTGAAACTGTAAACGAACTTGTTCGATATATCATTCAAAAATCCAAATCCGCCATTTTATAGAGAATTTAGAAACCTTGAAAAATTATACTAGAAAAATTTCTGTGCGCCAACAACTTGTCGAGTTATTGAAGTTTTAGAGAAAACGTATCAAAAAGCGTATACACGTTAACAAGTACATTTTTTTATCTTGTAAACTAAGCACTCTACGATAGCATTTTGAGCCACATTTTGATATCAGGCGTAATTTTGGTGATCCAAAATCAAGGAGAAAATATGTTTTTACAGTGAAAAATATGATTTATTTCATAAGGTATATTGCAAACAAAATCCTTTTAAACTTTATTCAAACGTAATAAAACTAAAATCTACGAACAAACTGCAATTTTCAATAGCGCGTGTTACCTCCTCTAGTCTGCATTAATTCATAAATATGCCGTGGCATATTTAAAACATTGCGTATTTGTTGTATGGTGATTTGTTGCCATTCATCTTGCAAAGCGTCTCGAAGTTCCTGCAAATTTGTTGGTTGCCTTGTCAGTTTTGTTACACGCCGTTGTAACATATCCCAGACGTGTTCTATGGGGTTTAAATCTGGACTTCGCGGAGGATAGCTTATTAAATTAATGCGGTGTTGTTGCAGAAATTGGCGTGTGTTTAGAGCTGTGTGCAGCCGGCCATTATCATGCATAAAAAAAATTCGCGCCCAATTTGCCTTTTCATGGAAATCATATGAAGCCTTAAAATTTCTTTCATGTATCGTGCCGATGTTAAAGCTGGATGTAGTATTACTACCAAATCTGTCTTGCAATTCCAAGAAATACCCGCCCAAACCATCACCGAACCTCCATGAAATACTACGACTGGCATCACGCAATTAGGGTGTAATCGTTCCCCTAGTGAACGCCAAACTCTGCATAGGCCGTCTGATGCATACAAATTGAACCGCGATTCATCCGAAAAAAGGACCTTACACCGTCTCTCTGAATCCAGTTGCCATACTGCAATGCATAATTTCTTCTTTTGTCGACGGTGATTATCAGTCAGATACGGAACTCTGACAGGTCGACGTGATCTTAGTCGATAAGCTTTCAACCGATTTAATATCAACTGTTTTGATGTTTGGTTTTGTATAGGTCATTACTTCTTATTTCTTGAGCACTGCTTGTCCTTTTTTTTCTAGCATAACGTGCGATAGCTCGATCTTCTCTTGATGTAATTTTTCTTGGTCGACCAGACCCTTGCGGTCCGACTCACAGCGCTGTTTCTAAATATAGATGCCAAATCCGGTTCACAACAGGCACACTAATATCACAGATTCGCCCAATTTCCCGATAAATTTCACCGGCTTCAACTAAAGCCACAATTTTTGTAGCGCGAACGAGTAATTGTTCTTTTCGATAAATTAAATTATTGTTTTCCATAAAATAACATAAAATTTAAAGTGGCTCAAAATTTTATCGTAGAGTGCTCAGTTTACAAGATAAAAAAATGTACTTGTTAACGTGTATACGCTTTTTGATACGTTTTCTCTAAAACTTCAATAACTCGACAAGGAGTTGGCGCACAGAAATTTTTCTAGTATAATTTTGCAAGGTTTCTAAATTCTCTATAAAATGGCGGATTTGGATTTTTGAATGAAATATCGAGCAAGTTCGTTTACAGTTTCAAACAGCAGCAAACATTTTTTTTTTAGACACCTTTTGTTTTACTCATAAAAAACAAAATAAAATAAAACGGTTTCCAGTATCGAAAACAAAACAAAATTTTCTTCAACTAGAAACAAAATTTTTTTTTTGAAAGGTGTTATTTCACCAAGATGCAAGCGTTCAAATCTGGGTGTTTTTTCGAAGAAAATTTCTGTTCCGTTTTTTAATTGGCGCAGTGTATTTAATATTTTTTTTAATTTAATAATTGATTGTCGAGTGAAGTGTATGAGGCATAAATCTGTTTTGTATGTGTCCAGTATCATCGGCAATTCTTGTTGAGTCCATTCGCATTCCAGCATAAAATTTGAAGATCATTGGCCAGTTTTCTGTTTAGGACTGGCTCTTTTAGAGCTATTCTCTTGTTTCTGTAGTCGCTCAAACGTATTGAATCTCCTTAAAATCAATTTAATTGTTTGATTTATACCGTCATTTTGAGTTGTTAAGTCAACCAAAAGTATTTTCGTTACTCATCGTTACTTGAGTGTAAGTCATTTTACCGATTTGTTCGTGAGTAGCTTTCGACCTTCCACGCTTCAAATTGCCTTAACCGCTTGCTTTCTTTAGTATTCAATTGTTAATTTTGTTGTTTTGCCGTTCAACTGCAACGCTGCATTCTCTATAGTTAGGCGGATCATATTCCTCGTAGTGAACGAATTTAGGCTAAACTTTCTGACTTAATTTACTAACTTAAATTAATCTATGTCTTCTTCCCCTTCGATAATTTCTGGTAAATTGAAGTAAACCATATCTTTGTAGTGGATTTTAGATCATCACAATGGTGTTTAAGCTGAGAATCACACCAGCTCAAATGGTTTGGTTCTTTTAAGCCTACGTACTAAATTTGTGTTGCTTAGGAGCTGAGTTGCCTTAATGTTCTCATGTTGGTGGTTCCTTTCTTGATGTCTCCGCGCTTTTTCCTGAATTTCATTTAAAATTAGGTTCCCTTTAAAGTCTCTATGTAGGTCATTGTTCCTGACATACCAAGGTTCATCAACGATGTTCCTTAATACCATATTCTGAAATCTTTGGATAATATTTACGTTGCTTTATTTGGTACAACCCCAAAGCTGAATACCATAAGTCCAAATCGGTTTTATTATTTGCTTTAAAGTAGAAACTTGTTGTATGTTGATAAAGAAGAGTTCTTTCTCATCAGCCAATACATTTTTTTTGTATTTAAGTCTTAATTCTTCACTTTTCTTCTTGATGTGTGCTTTCCATCGTAGTATAGCATTCAGGGTCATGCTGAGATATTTAGCTGTTTTCGCATGCCATACTATTTCTCGATTTATGGTAACGGACTATGTTCAAATCGCCTGTTTGTAAATTGTATGTAAACCGATATAGTTTCATTTAGTTTTATTCTCCATCTTTTCGTCCATTTATATATTTGAGTAACAGCTGATTGTATCTTCTATGTTGATTCTTCGTTGCTTTTTCCAACAACTAAGATCGCCATGTCATCTGCACTATCAATATAAAATACAAATTACAAATAATATTTCTGAATTTGTTTTGTAATGCATTCAATTTTTTCAAAATTTCGTTGTGAAGATCTGATGCTAATACCACGAGGTACTGCCGCTTAAAATTGGAACATGCGTCAACCGTGGAAAGAAGGTGATGATTACTTGCAGGAAATAATGCTGTAAATGTCCATCAACTCAAAAATTCAATATTTCACGAAAAAATCAGGCCCTTTACTGGCTGAATTATACGGATGGGGCTGTTAGTTATAACTACACACGTACATATATATAATTTGTTGATGTTTCGGCATTTTTCATGGCAATCCCAATATTTTCGATTTGGTAAATCAGAAAAATACAGGGGCCAATCGCTCATAACATATCTACTGAAAAAAAAATAGAAATATCTTCCCGATGACCAGAAGTCAAATATTATAGCAGAAAAAATCAAATCAAAAGCAGTTTTCCCAATTTTATTTAGTAAGTTTTATTTTGTCACTAACAATTTTATTTATTGTTATAAATTTTATTTTTAACATGCAATTATGTATAAGCCGCAAAAAAATTATAGCATCGCCATTTTGGTTTACAAAGTCCTTTCTCATTTTAACTAATGGATATTTTTTTATTGCGTGCAGCTCTATGCAAGGCAAACATATTTCGCAAGGCAAACATTTTTCTTCATCTAAATCGGGCATTAAGGACGCACCCAAAAATGTTGCCGTTCTCTGCAATTCTGCAAAAATGATGATTGTTACCTAATGAGCTAAGTTTTCGATTATTTTAGAAACATATTTTTATTTAATCGTTCCGAATGATTGAATGTTAAGCCCATCGAAATTCGCAGATCTTTGTCTTGAAAAATAAACACTAAATTTAAATTTATTTAATAAAATATTATAACATTCATAAAATAAATGAGTATAGTTTTAATCAGAGATAAAAAATATACATTCCGTTGCAACTTCGTGAATGTATTTTCGTTTTTTTTCTCTTTAAAACTTTGCGTATTGTATTCTACTTTTTATAAAAACATCACAAATACTCAGGAATAATTTTTGAATTTCATTATACTGAATGTTCTTATTTGAGCTTCGTGTTTTTATTTTTTTTTAAATACAGTATTTCGTTTTTTCTATTCTTGTATTTCGTTTTGCATTATACATGTATTATGAACAAAGACCAAAATTTAAATACTTTACAGAATGAATTAACAATTTACATATTCAAACATTTTTGTATTATGATTTTACTTATTCGCCACGTGATGAATTTGAGATTTTTCGATTCATGAATTTCAAAATCGTAAATACAGTATTTCAAAGAACGAATATTCAGTATAATAAACGTATGAAGAATGCAATGAAGCTAAAATAAAAGTACGAACTCCATCGTTATCTTAGTTATTTATATTTTATATTTTTATAATATTTAGGTGCGTAAGTACACCTTTTGGGGTAAGGTTGATTAAATGGCCAAACAAATAATTAAATGACTCAGTTCATTTATCTTCGCTCCCAAAACCATCTAATGTACAATATTAATTTGTTTTTACTGCCAAAACTTTAAATATGGCCGAGTATGATGAAACTGGTCTATTTCTCAACCGACTATGATGAATTTTGATACGTGCGTTGGAAATGGTATTCTTTAATGATTTTTACATGAAGTGATGATGGCCAATTAGGACGAAACTTATTTATTTCTCAACGGATTATAGTGGAATTTGGCATGTGCGTTGGAAATAGGATTCTAAAATGATTTTAGATGAAGTTCTGGAATATGGTCAAATATGATGTAACTTGCCTATTCCTTAACCGATTACGATGAAATTTGACATGTGCGTTGAAAATGGTATTCTTAAATTATTTCTAGATGAAGTTCTGAAATATGGTCAGGTATGAACTTACATTTTTATCAAACGGTTATGATGAAATTCGATTTTTACGCTGGGAAGTGGGATTCTATGATTATCTTTAGATGAAATTCTGGAATATGGCCAATTATGATGGAACTTATCTATTACTTATAGATTTAAACGGAATTTAGTAGAATTTCACATTTGCGATGGAAATGGGATTCTAAAAAGATTTTTATGTAAAGTTCTGGAATATGGCTAATTAGGGTGGAACTTGAATATTAATGAAATTCGAGATTTGCGATTGAAATGAGATTCTAAAGAGATATTTTTAATCCGAGGCTCTACGCTATCGTTATTAGTTCCAATTCTGCTGCGCGTGTGCTCCTACACAAAATGTTTTTAAACATTGCAAAATATACACTCGGACAGCCAATACTCAGAAAACATAACCGTAAGTTTACACGAAAGATTGGTGAAAAAGTTCCTAACTTTACTTCAATGTTATAATGCTGATAATATCGATCGTTTAGCAATTCAAATAGTGCGCTTAGGCTGCCTCAAAGAAACCTTATCGGCTGCATCATTCACCGAAACCTCAATGGACAACATTATAAAAGTCATTTTGACCTATTTCTCAGAACCTCATCCAAAATAAATTTTTGGGGGACATTTCCTTGTGTTCGGAAACGTTCAAATTCATCAATATAGGTTAAATGTATCTAAGTTATATCTTAATTGACCATATTCCAGAATCTCATCTTAAAATCATTTAAGAATACCGTTTCCACAATATTCCAGAGCTTCATACAAAAATCATTTTAGAATTCCATTTCCATGTCGGATGTCAAATTTCACTAAAACCGGATAAGAAATATCCATGTTAAATCCTATTTGGCCATATTCCAGAACTTCCTCTAAAAATGATTTTTTAACCCCATTTCCAACCAACATGTCGTCATATTTGTCCATATTCCTGAACTAAAAATCATTTTAGAATCCCATTTTCAAAGCACAGGTCGAATAGGCAAGTTCCATCATATTTTGCCATATTCCAGAACTACATTTAAAAATCATTTTAGAATCCCATTGCCAAATTCCACTAAAATCCGTTGAGAAATAGATAAGTTCCATCATAATTGGCCATATTCCAGAATTTCATCTAAAGATAATCATAGAATTCCACTTCCAGCGTAAAAATCGAATTTCATCATAATCGTTTGATAAAAATGTAAGTTCATACCTGACCATATTTCAGAACTTCATTTCAATCCCATTTTCAAAGCACATGTAGCATTTCATCATAATCGATTCAGGAATAGGGAAGTTCTATCATATTTGGTCATATTCCAGAACTTCATCTAAAATCATTTTAGACACATGTCGCATTTCATCATAATAGGTTAAGGAATAGGTAAGTTCCATCATATTTGGCCATATTCCAGAACTTCATCTAAAATCATTTTGGAATCCCATTTTCAAAGCACATATAGAATTTCATCCAAATCGGTTCAGGAATAGGGAAGTTTCATCATATTTTGTCATATTCCAAAACTTCATCCAAAATCATTTTAGAATCCCATTTCCAACGCACATGTCGCATTTCATCATAATAGGTTAAGGAATAGGCAAGTTCCATCATATTTGACCATATTCCAGAACTTCATCTAAAATCATTTTAGAATCCCATTTCCAATGCACATGCCAAATTCCACTGAAATCCGTTGAGAAATAAATAAGTTCCGTCCTAATTGGCCATCATCATCACTTCATGTAAAAATCATTAAAGAATACCATTTCCAACGCACGTATCAAAATTCATCATAGTCGGTTGAGAAATAAACCAGTTTCCTCATACTCGGCCATATTTAAAGTTTTGGCAGTAAAAACAAATTAATATTGTACATTAGATGGTTTTGGGAGCGAAGATAAATGAACTGAGTCATTTAATTATTTGTTTGGCCATTTAACCAACCTTACCCCAAGAGGTGTACTTACGCACCTAAATATTATAAAAATATAAAATATAAATAACTAAGATAACGATGGAGTTCGTACTTTTATTTTAGCTTCATTGCATTCTTCATACGTTTATTATACTGAATATTCGTTCTTTGAAATACTGTATTTAAGATTTTGAAATTCATGAATCGAAAAATCCCAAATTCATCACGTGGCGAATAAGTAAAATCATAATACAAAAATGTTTGAATATGTAAATTGTTAATTCATTCTGTAAAGTATTTAAATTTTGGTCTTTGTTCATAATACATGTATAATGCAAAACGAAATACAAGAATAGAAAAAACGAAATATGTACTGTATTTAAAAAAAATAAAAACACGAAGCTCAAATAAGAACATTCAATATAATGAAATTCCAAATTCGTCACGTTGCGAATATGTTTATTCATAATACAAAATTTTTTGTATTTTGTGTTTTTTCAATTTCGTTATACGAATATTCGTTCATTTTTGAATGTAAGGATTGTTAATACATTCTGTACAGTATTTAAATTTGGTCTCTGGTTTTAATAAACCATATTTAATTTAACTCCCCATATCCGTAAACATCAAAATATAAGCACGTCATTTTTTTTTTTAGTTTTTATTTAAATTTTGAAATTTTTTTTATAATAAATTTACAATTTATTTTATTAGGTAATTTAATTACATTCGTTTTCAAATTTATTTAATTAATAGCTTTTTTAAGTTCATTTATTTTTTTTGCACAAAAACAAAAATGTAAACTCAATATGAAAAAAATATTTAAAAATAATAACAAGGCAACTAATGAAGGCAACTTTTGTGAATAGGCTGATTGGTCAGTACAATCTCGCATCATCTTTCATCATAATTTTTATAATTTTTTATTTTTTTATATATTACAATATTAATTGAAAATCAATAAAATATAAAATAAAGTATAAATTTGTTTTGTTTTATTTATTTCTGTTCATTTATTTATTTATAACATAGATAATAATAAAAATAATTTATTTAACAAAAAATAAAATATAAAGTGTAGTGCGAACAAAAAACAAATATACATAGAAAATGCCAGTTTTTAAAAACAATTGGCAGCGGCCAATTTTTTTTATTAAATTATATTCACCTTAAATTACTATTCTCCAGTTATTTGTCTCACCATGTACCTTTTTCCAACCTTTTATTTAATTTGACATGAACCTTGATTATTTCTCTGTCTGTAGGTCTCAATCTCTTTCAGGTTCTTTTTAACCAACTATCACACCCTCCTAGAGAGCTAAATATGTGCATGTTTGGTATAAAATGAAAACAAAAGAAATTTTAATTGATTTTTTTTTTTTTTTTTGAATT